>ML247825.1:2254-61714 GCA_005239495.1 Nicotiana undulata
CTTATGAGCGATGTGAGGAGACTTCTAGGCCTTATGAGCGATGTGAGGAGGCTTCCAGGCCTTATGAGAGAGGTGAGGAGGCTTCCAGGCCTTATGAGTGATGTGAGGAGGCTTCCAGGCCTTATGAGAGAGGTGAGGAGGCTTCCAGGCCTTATGAGTGACGTGAGGAGGCTTCCAGGCCTCATGAGAAGGCTTCCAGGCCTTATGTTATTATTGCGCTTGGGCTATAGGAGCCCCTCCGGAGTCTGTAACACACCCCCAGTGAGCGCCGGTACCGATTGAGTGATGATGATTGCCCGCGGGGCTGATACTGAGTGATGATTGATACTGAGTGATTGAGGGAATGCCTGAGGGCATCTGTTATGAGAAATGATTTTGGCCCGAGGGGCACTTTTATGATGATATTACTATGTTTTCAAACTGGTTTTACTGAGGATTTCACTGAGATATATCGATATTTACTTGTTTTTCAAAGGAGTCTGGAACTGGTTTTTGAACCTATGAATTTGCTAAATACTACTTGGTGACTTGATGTTTTACTGGTTGTTGTGAAATGGTGTATCTGTTTGTGTGCTTTATATTTCTCAGACTGTGATTTCTTTTCATTACTACTGAGTTGGAGTACTCATAAAGACTCCATGTGCCTCTGTGCACAGATCCAGGTACCAGCTCTCAGTAGTAGCTGACGCAGGTTCGATAGCAGAAGTTCACGGGATTTCGAGGTAGCTGTCCAGCGTCCACAGCTTCTCCATTTCCCTTCCTTATTTAGTTTTAGCATTTGATTCAGAGACATATATTATAGTTTTAGCAGAGTTAGATTTATTTATTCTTAGATGCTCATGACTATTGACTCCAGTTCTTGGGAGGTGGTTTAGAATATTATGGGGACGCTAAGACTTATTTATATTATTTATGCTATGGTTGATTGCTGATTATCTATTTGTGAACTATTATGATTGAACAAAAGCGTAGTAAAGTTATAGTCGGCTAGCCTAGTCCCACGACAGGCACATTCACGGCCTGTTAGGATTTGGGTCGTGACAGGGCAGGAGAGAGAGAGAGAGACGGAGAGAAAGAGAGAGCGCATGAGGGAGAGAGAATAAGGATTGATTTCTAATATAAAGAGATACTCATTTAATTCCTAAAGTGTATATAATTAATAAAATTGTATATAGAATGTAGTTAAATTGAAACTTGAGTATGGAGGGTAATTACATTTCAAATAGTGTATGGGAATGTAAAAATTCCAACTAAATACATGTCACGATTTCCTGCAGCTTGAGAATTACTCTCATAATTTTCTAGTTCTTGGGCTAATTTTTCTTGGTTCTATAAATCTTTAAAATCTTCTTCACAATCTTTTTTTCCTCCATTAAAAAGACTTTCATGATCATGTATTTGAGGAATACATGGTGTGGAAGTGTCACGGTCTAAATTCCCAACCTTAAGGATCGTAATGGTGCCTAACACCACACTTGCTTGGAAAACAAATATTAGAACTTATTTAATTATTTCCCATTAAAGTTTACTTATTCATAACATAACAATATAAAAATAACTGAATCTAATATTTTCCAATGAATAACTTCATGAATAATAATAATAATCGAATAAATAAGCCGAACAACGAACTAAATATATATAACTATAAGACTACCCTAGGGTCTGGTATCACAATTCACAAACTACTAAGAATACTACAAATAATGGGCTGAAGGAATGTATCTCTGTTTCGAATGATATAAACAGTGTCTATAAAATAAACAGAAGACTCCAGGAATCTGCGGACGCCAGCATATCTACCTCGTGTCTCCGAGTAAATGATGGCAGCTACTAAAATTCTCCTAACTCTGGCCGGTACCTGGATCTGCACAAAAAGTGCAGAGTATAGTATAAGTACAACCGACCCCATGTACTGAGTAAGTGCCGAGCCTAACCTCGACGAAGTAGTGACGAGGCTACGTCGGGGCATTTATAATATAACCTGTGAACAATGTATAATAAAGCAAGAAAGAAATTCTAAAATAAATGAAACAATAAACTGTAGCAACGAATAAAATAACTCAGCCACCTTTTCCAGATCTCAACTATAACCAATTCTCACATAAGTTTCCAAATTTCCAAATTTTGACTTCAAAATAAGTGCAAACTATGAAAAATAGTAAAGTAAAACAGTAAGTTTTCAAATCATTGTTTTTGAAAATCAGTAAATTATAAATGTCCTCCCTTATCGCTCCTTGTTGTGGCGCACAACCCGCTCACACCTGTCCACCCTTATTGCTCGCCCTTATATATATCACCCTTATTTCTCCTGTTGCGGCGTGCAATCCGATCCCACATGTCCACCCTTATCACTCCTTGTAGCGGCGTTCAACCCGCTCCTACAAGACATATCATATCACATTATTTATAAAATTAATTCACAATTCAGGCCTAAGCCTTTCACAATATTTTTGTCTCAACAATTGTAAACAGAAAGCTATACACTCATAAACTTCATCAATTATCATTTCACAATGAAACCAACCGGAATATATATAATAAAACACTGTCAACCAGCTCATCATTTTTATGTATCACAATGAATCCAAGGGAACAACTAACACTTCCAAAATACTTCAAAACAATATTTAACAACAAGTTAGCGAAATCAAGTAGTCATGGAGACATCCATGAGCATAAAACCATTAAGCCATGAATCAAATAAATTGGAAACGGGGAAGGGATCATGTTCAACAAATAAATTTGTGGTGCATAGATACTCATCACCTCACATATACACCACACACATGCAAATAACATAGCAATTAAGTTGGGGATTCCTATTCCCTCAAGTCAAGGTTAAACCAAACACTTACCTCGATTTCACAAGAAAATCACTGTTTTAGCACAACTTTTCCTTTTTGATGTGCCTCTAACCCGCTCGAATCTAATCACAATTGGTTCAATACCATCAATTGCCTAAAGGAATCAACTTAAATGAAAAACTATGGTTTTCCTATGTTTTCTTATCAAAATACAAAAATCGACCCTAAGCCCGCTTGGTCTAAACTCGAGGTTCGGACCAAAACTCGTTTACCCAATCTCCCCCGATCCTAGATATACAATTGGTTTTGGGATCCGACCTCAATTCGAGGTCTAAATTCCAAAAAATTGAAATTCCTAAGTTCTACCAAAAACCCCCAATTATTACCATGACAACTATAGATTTTTGGTTGAAATCTTGTTAAAAGTTGTTAAATAATGAAAGGAATTAGTTAGAGATCACTTATCAATGATTTGGAGAAGTTTGAGTCTTTGGAAAATCGCCTATGGAGGTTTAGGGTTTGAGAGAATTGAAAAAGAAGTGAAAATGTCACGACCCCAAAACACCCAGTCGTGATGGCGACTATCGTGAAATAAGGCAAGCCACACATTTCATTTGATTCAAGATTTCTTTCAGAAATTCTCTACATTTACAGCAAAAGGACTCATTTATAAAATCATTTAAAAGTTTAACCCCATTAAAACATGAATAAAACCAATCCCAGAACTAGTGTCACCGAGTCATGAGCTACTATAAATAAAATGTTGAAATACAAAGCTGACATAATACTGTCTGAAACAGTAAAATGTGATACGAAGGTAAAGAAGGAAAAAACGAAGCTGCTACCTCGAAGACTCCAATAGAAACTGTGACAGCAAATCAACAACCGCTACCGGGTCCTGATGTACCTGGATCTGCACACAAGGTGTAGGGGGTAACGTGAGTACACCAACTCAGAAGTAACGAACCCAAACTATAGGCTGAGAGGTAGTGACAGACTAAACCTCAATAAATGTAATGAAATAGTGTACGAAAATCAAGGCATGTTCACAGTTCTTAAAGACAATGAAAAAAATAGAATGATTCAGATATGATCAGTAACTCATGTATAACTCAGTATACTCTACATGCCAATATGTCAACTATATGAAATGCACATAGCGCTCAAAATCTCTCACATATGAGTCCACTCAGTACTGTATATGGCTCTCAGGGCCCAGGGAAGATCCATCCCGGAATATACCTAAACACAGGTGACCGCAGTCACTCAGTACTGAGGAAGGCCAATCCAGCCCCCCGAAGAAGATCCATCTCCGGAATACAATGCTCGAACAAGATCCATGTCCAGGGAAGATCCATCCCTCAAATATCAATGCGCTCAGTGGGGGTGTAAAGACTCCGGAGGGGATCCTCTTAGCCCCAGCGCTATAACAAGCCAACGGAGGCATAATCAATATCTCGTTGCGGTGTGCAACCCGATCGCATACTATCACTCAATATCAGGATCTCGGCCTCACTCATTCATCACCCTCCAGTCTCACACACACGAGCTCAAATGTCATGATACTAGCCTAGAAAATGTCATGATGTGTCAAATAACCATTTACCAAGACTGAGACATGATATGATATGCTGTGACAATACTGAGTATGTAACATCACTAAAACACATGAGAAGACAAAAATAAAAGACCACTAAGGTCTCAACAATATCGGCGTGAAGCCTTAACATAGTACTTAGTATGATTTCTAGCATGATCGCCTTAACCACATTAATAGAAGTGCGGATATTAGTCCATAATAGCTACTAAACGGTGCCATGGGATGAACCAGGCCACAAATCACACGGTTCACGCCCGCATGTCCGTCACTTGGCACGTGCGTCACCTTAATTATAATCATATAGCATATAGTTGGGGTTTCGAACCCTCAAAATCAAGTTTGGAAGCGTTACTTACCTCAAACTGACTAAAATCCTAGCCCACAATGCATTTGCCTCTAGACTCGGCCTTCGATTGCTTCAAATCTAAGAAATATCAGATTTATATCATCAATATATGCTAAGTTACAAATCCCACTCGAAAAGAATCAAATTTAACCAAAAATCCTGAAATTGGCCAAACCCGACCCCCGAGCCCACGTCTCGGAATTTGATAAAAATCACAAAACTAGAATCCTTATCCACACATGAGTCTACCTATATCAAATTCATCAAAATCCGACCTCAAATGCCCATTCAAATCCCCAAACGAATTCCCAAATTATTTTCCATTTTCCCCCAAATTTCGACCTCAAATCACAAATTAAATGACTGAATTAAGGGCCTAATCCCGTGGTCTCTAGCTCAAAATATGAAAAATGGGTTTAAACCCTCGATTTGAGATTTAACACTGCCTGCCCAGAAATTTACCCTTCACGAACGCGGCCACACGCACGCGTTCACATAGAACAAACCACTGCTCTCCCTATTTACTCTACGAGAACGCGATGCATAGCTAACCTCAACCTTCGCGAACGGGTACCTCCAAACGGGAACGCGTAGACCAAATCTCTGGGGTCCCCCAGCTGCCCATTCCTCTTCGCGAACGCGGGCCCCAGGGCGCGAACGCGATGAATACTTTACCCAACCTCCGTGTTCGCGTCCTACTCTTTGCGAACACGATGAATAAATTCTCTGCTTCCCAAATTACTCTTCGTGAAGGTGGGACCCCTCGCTAACGCGAAGAACAAAAACCTCTGCAACAAAAACCAGAAAATCTGCCAAGTTTAAAGCCTAGAAATTGTCCGTTAACACCCCCAAAACTCACCTGAGGCCCTCGGAACCTCAACCAAACATGCCAAAACATCCCATAACCTTACTCAAACTTAGTTGAGCCTTCAAACCACTCAAAACAATGTCAAAACACAAAATCAACCTCGGATTCAAGCCTAAGAACTTAGAAACTTCCAAATTTTGCCAATGATGTCGAAACCACCCAAAACACGTTCGATTGACGTGAATATTTTCACACACATCCCAAATGATATTGCGAACCTGTTCCAACTTCCGAAATTCCTTTCCGACCCTAATAGCTTATTTTCCACTGCCGACCGGAAATTACCAAAAACTCAATTTTGCCAATTCAAGCCCAATTCTACGCCGGACCTCAAAATAACATTCTGAACACACTCCTAAAGCCCAAATCACCTAACGAAGCTATCCAAGCTATAAAATCCACATTCTTAGGTCGTTTACCAATAAGTCAACTTTTGGTTGACCTTTCTAACTATAAAGCCAACTTAAGAGACTAAGTGTCTCATTCCTCTCCACAATAACTCCGAGCTCGAGCCAAACGTCCCAACACAACATAAAAGAGCTGAAAATACATAATAAAGCAGAAATAGGGGAAACATGGCTAAACTCTCGGAACGACTCATCGGGTCACCATGATATTGACGAACTGAAGGATAATTCTTTGAACTCAATTGACGAACTTGCCGGTCTAATACTGCTCCAAGTCCAACTAGGGAAGAATCACAATAAACTATGAAGGAACCTGAACCTGATGGTAACACCAACACAGGTGCTGAAGTCAAGGCTGTCTTGAGCTTCTGAAAGCTCGCCTCGCACTCATCTGACCATTTTAATGGGGCACCTTTGTGAGTCAATTTGGTCATTGGGATGATATAGATGAAAACCCCTCCACAAAACGAAGGTAGTAACTTGCCAAACCTAAGAAACTCCTGATTTCTGTGGTTGTAATGGGTCTAGGCCAGTTCTTGACTGCCTCTATCTTCTTAGGATCTACCTGAATGTCCTCTGCTGATACGATATGACCCAAGAAGGATACCGAATCCAACCAGAACTCACATTTTGAAAACTTTGCATACAATTGATTATCCCTCAAAGTCTGGAACGCTATACGGAGGTGTTGTTCATGCTCCTCTCGGTTGTGGGAGTATATCAGAATATCATCAATGAACACAATTACGAAAGAATTCAGATGAGGCTTGAAAACCCGATTCATCAAGTCCATAAAGGCAGCTGGAGCATTGGTCAAACCAAAGGACATCACCAGAAATTCATAGTGCCCATACCTTGTCCGAAAGGTTGTCTTAGGAACATCAGACGCCCTAATCTTCAGCTGATGGTAACCAGATCTCAGATCAATTTTCTAAAACACACTGGCACCCAGAAGCTGATCAAACAAATCATCAGTTCTCGGTAATGGATATTTATTCTTGACAGTAACTTTATTCAACTGCCGGCAGTCTATGCACATTCTCATTGATCCATCATTCTTCTTCACAAACAAAACCGGTGCACCCCAGGGCAAGACACTGGGTCTAATAAAACCCTTATCAATCAAGTCTTGCAACTTCTCTTTCAACTCTTTCAATTTTGGTGGGGCCATGCGATATGGAGGAATTGAAATGGGCTGAGTGCCGGGAGCGACATCGATACAAAAATCAATATCCCTATCGGGTGGCATCCTCGATAGTTCTGTAGGAAACACCTCGGGAAACTCGCGAACAATAGGCAGTGTATCTATAGAAGAAACTTCAGCCTCAAAATCACGAATATGAGCTAAATAAGCTAAACACCCCTTTTCAACCATGCGACGAGCCTTGGCATAAGAAATCACTTTCCTTGGAGAATGACCAGGAGTCCCTTTCAATCCTAATCGAGGCAATCCTGGCAAGGCTAAGATAACTGTCTTGGCGTGACAGTCCAGAATGGCATAATAAGGTGACAACCAATCCATGCCCAATATAACGTCAAATTCGACCTTGTCAAGAAGAAAAAGGTCTACACTAGTTTCAAGACCCTCAATGACTACTATGCACGAAGGATACACACGATCTACCACAATAGCATCCCCTACCGACATAGACACATAAACAGGAACACTCAAGGAATCACGGGACATAACCAAATAGGAGGCAAAATATGATTACACATAATAATAAGTAGACCTCGAATCAAACAAAACTAAGGTAGTTCTATTGCAAACTGAAATAATACCTGTAATAACAGCATTGGAGGACTCCGCCTCAGGTCTAGCTGGGAATGCATAACACCGGGGCTGGGCTCCACCACCCTGAACTATGTCTCTTGGAGGACCTCTGATAGGAGGACCTCCACCTCTAGCGGGCAGGCCTTCACCCCTAGCGGCTTGACCTCCACCTCTAACAATCTGTCCCCTACCTCTAGCTACTTGACTTCTACCCCTGGCTGGCTGGGCAGGTGGTGCTGGAGCTAGTGCTGGAACTATAACACGATAACCCTGATACTGAAGTTGATTACCTGAATATTTCGGACAAGCTCTGCGAATATGCCCATATTCACCACACTCAAAGCATCCCTCTTGATATGAAAACTGACCCTTTTGAATCGGTTGACCTCGATAATAATTCTTTAGAGGAGGTGCTCTAATGGGAGCTGAAGGAGCACTATAGACTGGTTGAACAGAACGAGGTATATAAGAACCACGACCACTTGAAGTACCATGTAAGGCCTGAAGTGCTAAATAAAATGGCCTGAAAGATTAGCCTCTGCTAAATGAAACCCCACCTCCAGATGAGACACCACTGAATCCACCAGAATGGCGAGGTCTTTTGTCTTACCCCTGACCTCCCATCCCAAGAACTGTGTCAAACCTCCTGGCCATATTAGTCGCATCCTGAAAAGAAATCTCGGTCCCTGTCTCCTTGGCCATCTGCAACCTAATGGGCTGAGCAAGGCCCTCAATAAATTGCCTGACTCTCTCTTCCTTTATGTGCAATAAAAGAATAACATGTCAGGTCAAATCCACAAAACGATTCTCATACTAGGTGACAGTCATGCTGCCCTGCTGAAGTCGCTCAAACTGACGACGTTTCTTCTCTCTAGTAGTAACAGGCAAGAACTTATCCAGAAAGAGGTGCGAAAACTGATCCCAAGTAAAAGGAGGTGACCCAGCTAGTCTAGTCAACAAGTAATCCCTCCATCATTTCTTGGCGGAACCAGTCATCTGAAAAGCAGCGAAATCGACCCCATTGGTCTCTAAAATGCCCATGTTCCGCAGAACCTCATGACAACTCTCCAGATCTTCCTGAGGGTCCTCTGAAGTAGCCCCACTGAAATGAACAGGATATATCTTAATGAACATGTCCAATCTCCACAAAGCATCGGTGGACATAGCTGCCCCACTAACAAGTGGCGCTGCTGCAACTGGCTGAATTACCCCAACCAAATAAGTTGTTGGGGTCTGAACCGGAGGAGTGGTCTGATCGGGAGTGTGAGTAACATGAGTCTGAATCCCTCCTCCAGCCTGAGATGTGGTAGCTTCCACGGGGAGTGTGCCAGTCTGGGCTACAATTTCCATAATACCCATTAACCAGAGCAAAGCGTCCTGAAGCACTGGGGTGGAACTAAACCCCTCTAGGACTTGAGCTAGTCCTGCTGGAACGGTCTGAGATGGAACCCCCTCACTAATCTCAATCTGGGGTTCCGCAGCTGAGGCTGTTGTCTGAGCAATGGGCTGGGTCCTGCCCCTACCTCGGCCTCTGACCCTAGTAGGAGCTGTTGCTGCCGCAGGAAGACCGGATTGTTGGTCAGCGGAAGAGGAAGCACATGTTCTCATCATCTGCAAGAGAATAGAAGAGTCCAATCAGTATTTGAGATAACAAGAATCTCACGATAGAATAGAAATAAAAATGGAGTTTGTTCCTAACTTGATAGCCTCTGAGAGATAAGTATAGACGTCTCTGTAACGATCTCTTAGGCTCTATTAAGCTTGTTCGTGAATTGTAAGACCTAAGCAACCTAGTTCTCTGATACCAACTTGTCATGACCCAAATTCCCAACCTTAGAAATCGTGATGGCGCCTAACACCACACTTGCTAGGCAAGCCAATGTTAGAACTTATTTAATTATTTCCTATTAAAATTTACTTATTCATAATAGAATAATTTAAAAATAACTGAATCTAATATTTTCCAATGAATAACTTCATGAATAATTATAATAATCTAATAAATAAACCGAACAACAAACTAAATATATATAACTATAAGACTACCCCAGGGTCTGGTGTCACAATTCACAAACTACTAAGAACTACAAATAATGGGCTGAAGGAATGTATCTCTATTTTGAATGATATAAAACAGTGTCTATAAAATAAAGAGAAGACTCTAGGAATTTGCGGACGCCAGCAGATCTACCTCGTGTCTCCGAGTAAATGATGACAACTACTAAAATTCTCCTAACTCTGGCCGGTACCTGGATCTGCACAAAAAGTGCAGAGTGTAGTATTAGCACAACTGACCCCATGTACTGAGTAAGTGCCAAGCCTAACCTCGAAGAAGTAGTGACGAGGCTACGACGGGGCATTTATAATATAACCTGTGAATAATGTACAATAAAGAAAGAAGAAAATTCTAAAATAAACTAAAAAATAAACCGTAGCAACAAATAAAATAACTCAGTCACCTTTTCCAGGTCTCAGCTATAACCAATTCTCACATAAGTTTCCAAATTTTCAAATTTTGACTATAAAATAAAAGTAAGTGCAAACTATGAAAAATAGTAAAGTAAAACAGTAAGTTTTCAAATCTTTGTTTTTGAAAATCAGTAAATTATAAATGTCCTCCCTTATCACTCCTTGTTGCGGCACGTAACCCGCTCCCACCTGTCCACCCTTATTGCTCGTCCCTATATATATCACCCTTATTTCTCTTGTTGCGCGTGCAACCCGATCCCACATGTCCACCCTTATCACTCCTTGTTGCGGCGTGCAACCCGCTCCCACCAGACATATCATATCACTTTATTTATGAAAATTTTGACAATTTAGGCCAAAGTCTTTCATAATATTTTTGTCTCAACAATTGTAAATAGAAAGCTATACACTCATAAACTTTATCAATTATCATTTCACAATGAAACCAACTGGAATATATATAATAAAACACTTTCAACCAGCTCATCCTTTTGATGTATCACAATGAATAAAAGGGAACAACCAACACTTCGAAAATACTTGAAACAATGTTTAACAACAAGTTAACGAAATCAAGTAGTCATAGAGACATCCATGAGCATAAAACCATTAAGCCATGAATAAAATAAATTGGAAACGGGGAAGGGATCATGTTCAACAAATAAATTGGTGATGCATAGATACTTGTCACCTCACCTATACACCACACACATGCAAATTCACATAGCAAATAAGTTGGGGATTCCTATTTCCTCAAGTCAAGGTTAAACCAAACATTTACCTCGATTTCACAAGCAAATCACTACTCTAGCACAACTTTTCCTTTTTGATTTGCCTCTAACCCGCTCAAATCTAATCACAATTTGTTCAATACCATCAATTATTGCCTAAAGGAATGAACTTTAATGAAAAACTATGATTTTCCTATATTTTCTTATCAAAATACAACAATCGACCCCGAGTTTGCTTGGTCTAAACTCGAGGTTCAGACTAACGTTTACCCAATCTCCCCCGAGCTCGGATATACAATTGGTTTTGGGATCGGACCTCAATTCGAGGTCTAATCTCCAAATGTTGAAATTCCGAAGTTCTACCAAAACCTCCCCAATTTTTACCATGAAAACTCTAGATTTTTTGTTGAAATCTTGTTAAAAGTTGTTAAGGAATGAAAGGAATTAGTTAGAGATCACTTACCAATGATTCAGAGAAGTTTGGGTTTTTGGAAAATCGCCTATGGAGGTTTAGGGTTTGAGAGAATTGAAAAAGAAGTGCAAACCCCGTCTAAAATCTTATTTAACTGGTTGTGGGTCTCGAATTTGCGAACAGAGGTTCGCATTTGCGAACCCTTCGAATTTCGGCTACCATCGCAAATGCTATAAAAATGTTGCATTTGCGACATATGGGTAACTCGCATTTGCGACCAGAAATCTCGCATTTGCGAGATCTGGGGATGGCCCAGGACTTCGCAAATGTGAGATCAGAAATCTGCCACACCAGATATCAGCTGTGATGAAATTTTTCTAAGTCTGAACACTCTGTAGCATACCCAAAACTCACCCGAGCCCTCGGGGCTCCAAACCAAACATGCACGCAAGTCTAAAAATATCATACGAACTTGCTCGTGCGATCAAATCATCAAAATAACATCAAAATCTACAAATTTAACCTCAAAACTCAAGATTTCCTCAAAAACACTCAAATTTTTAACTTATCAACCGGTTGTCCGAATCACGCCAAACCAACTCCGATTCTCATAAAATTTCACAGATAGAACTTAAATATCATAAAAACTTGTTCCGGGCTTCGGAACCAAAACACGGGCCCGATACCAACAATTTCACATATTATTTCATTTCTTTATTTCTTTTAATAACCACCAAAACAATTTTCTTCAAAAATTGTTTTCTAAGGCTAGGGATATCGGAATTCGATTCCGGGCATACGCCCAAGTCCCATATTTTACCGCGGACCTCCCAGGATCGTCGGAACACAGATCCAGGTCCGTTTACTCAAATTTGACCAAAGTCAACTAAACCAAATTTTAACTCTAGAAATTACTATTTCTCATATTTTCACATAAAAACTTTTTGGTTTTACGCCCGGACAGCGCACACATATCGAGGTGATTAACAATGGTCTTGTTTTATGGCTAATAAACCTAGAATTGAGTCTTAACTCAAAATTGACCCTTTGAGTCATCACAGGAAGAAGACATCAAGTAATTATATATAGCTTTTTAAAGTTGGAAACAAGATCCTGAAATTTATAAATCGTGTTTGCATGAAAGCATCAGGCAGAAAGAGCGCCAGGGTGAAAATAAGTACTATAAATTGAAGAAGCTAGCTAATCACAATTTACAATGTAAATTTACTTGACATGCAAGATGTGATAAGGCCATTACATGCTCTAATGCTCTCATACAAAGTTCTTGTCAAACTCTTCAACTTGATCTACAGGTAGATTTCTTCTTAAATCATAGCAAAATAATAATAATCCATTTCCAATAAAAGGTCATTTTGTAACTTTTCAACAAACATGAAATAAGAAATCTATTTTAGCTAAATAATCAGTAATATCACTGACAAATTAGGAAATCAATATGATTGCATACAATTTAGTTCAGAAGTCAACTCAAAAATAAATTTGCACCTCTACTCAAGACTAAAAATAATGCAACGTCAAATATTAACGAATTTAACTAACTCGAGAATCCAATTCTCTTCTACAACGTAAATATCGATGCATTATAATTTTTTTAAAAGATTTTAATTACTTTAAAACACGATTCCAACGGTTGAAATAAGAATTAAATAGGGGGGAAAATTGTACATGTAGTAAAATTTATTAGATTTAAATTCAATAATCAATTGGGATTATATTTCAAATTCAAGATATATTGGTCCAAACAAATTATGGGCTAATATAAATGAATTAATTATATAAGTCCAAAATATATGAATTAAATAAATAAGTCGTAATCCATTGGGCTAGCCCATTTGATTGGGCTAAACTGATGAGCCCACTTTATTAAGCCCAAGATGTCATCCTTTTGGAGGTCCAGTTTGGTGCCACGTGTCAAATGACATGGCACGCAAAATCAAACGGAAGATCCAATAGGATCCTGACACGTGTCAAAATGACAAGGCATGCCAAGTCAAATTAAAAGGCCAATAAAATTGTGCCATATGTGCAAGTGACGTATTCTAGCCGATCAAATGCGGCCTTGTCATGCTTCAATATTATTGGTCGGAAAGAGTTTGTTCTCATTTAAACTCTTCCCTTCCACAACTATAAATAGGGGTCTTCATAACACATAGAAGACACTAGAATTTATAACAATAAGCTAGAGAAAGCTCGTAGATCAAACGCTGCAGATATCTCTAAAAGCTACAAGCATTCAGGTGTTCTATGGATTAAAAGATCAAGACAAACATTCAAGAACTAGCCGCAAGCCCCTGGATTAAAAATACATCAAGATCAAGATCATACTTCAAGCACTTGGATTAAAATAAAATAAAATTCAAGATTAAGCTCGAAGGCTCTTTAATTTACAGTTGCAAAGTAGAATCAGAGGATTCATAGAGATTGTCACTCATATTATTTGAAATAAAATACTATTATTGTTGCAATATTTTTCGGTCTTGATTTTATTTTCTCCACGTAAATTTATTTTCTACAAATTCTAGCACGCCCAGTGGGACAATCTCTATCTCTCATTTCTATTTTTCAATCACCAAAGTTCAAGAACAACGAAATGGCATCAAAGGAAACTAACTCTAGATCAACTTCCACCAAGGATGCTTATTCTAGGTTCTATGCTGATGTGGAAAGCATCCTCGATGTTACCTTTGGAAGCTTTTGACCAGTTACGAGGAGAAAAGAAAGCTTGTTAGGACAACAAGAACCCCAAGTGCCGTCCGCGTCAACCCCTATTTTCAGATCTTCATCCTCAAAAGGAGCAAGATCTGCCAAACGCACCTGAAGGAGAAGCGATGTTGCTAAAATGATTAAGAAAACTCTTTCTCTTCTTGGCCTCTACGGATCCAAGAACTCTGCTATGAAGGGAGATGATGATTCTTCAAGTGATTGATCCTCTCCACTTACACCTCATAGCGTGAGCCATTCCAGAATGAATCTCGTTGACAATCCATTCTACTCCACATCACTTACAACAATCATGCAAGGCATGGTGACAAACACTTCATCTGTGGAAGAGCATTTGGCAAACTTGACGGAAGCAATCTCTGGCTTGACCAAGTGTATGCAAAATCAAGATTCTAGAATTGTCAAGCTAACATACAGGGTGGGAATCTTGATGGAAGAAGAATCCACCCATGCACCTTGAAAACTCCCAGAAGTTCAAGAGATTGATCCTCCCCCAAGACAAGTAGCATCCGCTAAGGCTATCCCTGTCTCATCTGAAGGGATGATTCCAATCTATCAACTGAAGGAGTTCATTGAAGGAATGATTAAGAACAAGTATGAAATTGCTACCAAGTCCTCCTCTACATATGGAAAGTCGTACACTACAAAGGTCGATATGTTGAAAATGCCTGCTGGCAATCAACCTCCAAAGTTTCAACAGTCTGATGGTAAAGGCAATCCAAATCAACATGTGGCGCACTTCATTGATACATGAAACAAGGCGGGGACTTATGGAGATTACCTCGTCAAACAGTTTGTCCGCTCGCTAAAAAAAATGCTTTTGATTGGTATACAGACCTCGAGTCGGGATCAATTGATAGCTAGGATTACCTTGAGCAAGAGTTCCTCAATCGCTTTTATAGAACAAGGCTCACTGTTAGCATGGCAGAACTCACAAATACTCGTCAACGGAAGGGAGAACCAGTTATCGACTTTATCAATCGTTGGAGGAATGCAAGCCTCAACTATAAAGACAGGCTTAGTGAATCTTTTATCATAGAGTTGTGCATCCAAGGCATTCGTTGGGGATTGCTCTACATCTTGCAAGGTATCAAGTCTAGCACATTTGAAGAACTTGCAACTCGTGCCCATGACATGGAATTGAGCATGCCCTCCACTGGAAATGAAAGGCTGGCCATCTATGAACCTCGAAAAGGGAACAACAAGCAAGAAGTCTGGAAGTGGGGCAAGTTCATACCCAAGTCTGAAAACAAAGAAGCTATGAATGTCAACACATCACTTGTTAAGTTCACGACGAAGGTGAGAAAGAAGCAGAGTATGAAATCCACTTGTTTTCAAGATAAGCCAAGTGGAAAGTTGACTCTAAAAGAAATGCAAGAGAAAGAGTACTCATTTCTTGATTCTGATGTGCCAGCCATTTTTGAAAAACTCCTCGAGTTAAATCTCATTGAGCTTCCATAGATGAAGCGACCAAATGAAGTTGGGAAAACTGATGACCCAAATACTGCAAATATCATCAACTTGTGAGCCACCCTATAGAGAAGTGATTTGTCTTTAAGGATAAAGTTATGGACTTGGCTCGTGAAAAATAAAAGGAGCCCACGAAAAGAATCCAAAGAACAACAAAAAAGGAAAATAATGGTGAAAAGACCAAGGAAATGGAATACAGTTAAGCATTTGAAGAAAGAAAAGGTGGAGGTGCATCATCCTCAAAAGCCACGACATCTAGTGACCTTGGAGGATTTCTTGCCATGTTGGTTCCGCATGAAGATTTTCCGTGATAGTACTAAGGCCTCTTGTTGCAATACTGATAAAGGGGAAGAAAAGATAATGAACTACTATTGGCACCATCTTCAGAAAATCTCATCGATTCTATTCCTCAAGAAGTTAATGCGTGCGAGGAAAAAGTCACGTTCACAAATGAAGATCTTCTACTAGGTGACACTCTTCATAATTGCCCATTGTACCTAGTTGGCTATATGCATGATGAAAGGGTGAATTGAATTTTAGTGTATGGAGGATCCCTAGTGAACATTTTGCCATTCGCATTGTGAAAATCTTGGTATTCCTGTGAACGAACTCTCACAAGGTCGTGTGATGATCCAAAGATTCAACCAATGGGGCAAAGAGCCATAGGCGTGATCAGGCTGGGAATCACCATTGAAGATATGCAATCAAGTGCATGGCTGGATGTGATTGATGCAAATACTTCATTCAACATCTGTCGCGCCCCCCTTTTTCTCCCCGCAAACTCAAGTGCGGAGAGATCGAGTTTATGACATTTTGGACAACTCCTTAAAAGGAAGAAGTTTAAGGAAGAGTCGCCACCTAACGATTTTTTGCGGTGTGTTAGGACACCTTGAGTAGTTAACTAATAAACTTGTTTGAATTACCAGAGATTGGGTAAGGGCTTGAAATTATCCCAAGGGGAAGGTATTAGGCACCCCTCGAGATCCACAAATGTGGGTCCCGACCAAATAGTTTTGTGAATTTTGGACAATAAACAAATAACAAGCAAGGCTCACATAAGAGGGGATTTAAAGTAAATATAGAAATTACTAAAAATTTAAAGAATAACAAAGTAAAATCATTTGAAAGAAAATGTCCTAGGTTTTAAAGCAATATGGATCACGTCAGTGCAATACCCGATAGACAGAGCTACACGTGGTATTAGCGCACCGGTCATCATATTCATATTCTACCCTTCCCACCCCGCTAAGGTATTTAAACGCGCGTGTTGGTTACGAAGCTTATTGCGTGCTATTACCCGTCCCATCCTATCAGTCTTGGAGGATATTTAGGACTACTATTCCTACAAGGTGAGTACTAGGTGTAACCCCTAGGTTTAAAATGATAAATTTCTAAGCAACAAGTAGAGAAACAATTAGGACTTACACATATATGATACACATAAACAAACGTATGGCTCATGTATCCCTCAACAAATAAGGCATGTAAATAACACGTCTCAAACACAACGAATGTCTCAGATACAAGACCTAAAGTAGGAATTCTAGGTGTGAAGATAGTATCAAACAACATGATTTAATGAGTTTCAGAAAAGAATGCATGACTGATTTTAAAATTGATGTAGTTTATAGGCAGTGTACAAAAATAGTTTCTGATTTTAGCAAACGTTGGGCCTAAGGTTTTCCTACGCGTCTGAATATATGTTGATTACTATTTTAAGACATAGGTGGAATGCAGATCCTTAGACTTGGTTTTAATAGACATGTGATGATAAAATGCAGATCCTATAGGAATGGTATCTAAGAATGCAAGTAAGATATTAAGTATGAAACTAGTTTGGGTTTAAATACAGGAAAAACGTTTTCAACCATTTGGAACATATTTTTAGGCGAGATTAATAGCTATGTAGATGATGCAGGGGCCTGATTTTACTTAGTTATTGAACCTAATACATGCTTTTCTAGGTGTTCAACAGGGTACTTAACACAAAACCTTAAATATAGACATGTTGAAAGTAGATCCCTAAGATAACATGGTCTCTAATGCAAATAGTTATAATTCGATTGTAATTCTAAGCATGATATCTAGATGTGAATATGCATGCAGAGGCAGTATTTTAAGACAGTTATTTAGAATTATTCGAACGAGGAACAAGATTTCTGAATGAGGCAGCAGTTGACATTAGTACTTTTACTATCTAACATGATTTCCTAAATGAGCATGAATATGATGAGATGCAAATTTACATATGTCTAAGGAACACGATTTTTAATGCAGATATGTCCTACGCAGGATTTCTAGTGCGCACAGAGATAAAATAAATCCTAAAGCATGTTTTCTACCCAAAACTACACTAAGCATGCATAATCCCACCCATTTTCACTATCCAGCCCCGGAGTTGTTTTACAAATGATTATTACAGGCCAATATCGCATAAATTACGCAACTGAATAAAGACAAATTCAAGAGGCTATACTATAGAGAGCCTAACAGTAGGCCTGAAGTACCAGATCCACTTGCCATATGCCATGGCCTTTCAACCTAAGTGTGTCATAGTCTCTAAGGACCTCAGAAGATCCTCGAAAGCGCTCACACCCAGGTAACCTAGCCAAGGATGAGTAAGTGCAGAGTAGAGTGCCAGCCTTGTGTGTCAAAGTTCAATGGGTACTCAGGGTACCCAAGGCAGTGCTCACGCGAAGGGGGCAAAACCTAGAATCTAAGAGTAGTGGGAAGTGCTTGGATTTTAAAAGAGAGTTTGAGTTTGAAAAGAGTAATTGAGATAACAGTTTTAAAAAGACGATTTCAGAAAGTGATGAAGGACCTTGGTAAAACAGTTTATTAAAGAGAGAATAAATACAACTGCAGCCAGTAGGTAAAAGAACCCATGAAAGAGCAAACACAAACAGGGGTAAGGGATTGGGGACAAATAACATTAAATATTAGAGTTAGGAAGAGTTATAGTTGTCACATAGTTACCATATAGTTGTCACATAATAGCACAGATTAATAGGATCAGGATCACATAATATTCAAGTAGCAGGAGAGGCAGGTTTTAGGCATAGGATTAGAGCAAGGTATAACAATCAGTTCAAGGTAAGAAACATCAACCTATGAGCACATAAGCATGCCAGAGTCTCAGAATGAACTGGAGACATATCAGACTCAAAGAAAAGGGAGGGATAGTAGGGGTATGCTAATGACATGATTACTGGGAATCACATGAAAGCAGGATACATATTCAAATTTAACAAAAGGGAAAAACATGATGGGGTTAAGCTAATTACATGGTAGACAGTAGAACCATAGGATAAAACACATAAGGAACAACAAATAGGTAAACAAGAACTGGAGCATATTGTGTGGATGTTACAAAAACTAAGTCAGAGACATACCAGCCGAGTAATGAGAATAGCAAAGTGCAAGAGATAGCACATCAACAGCAATAGGCAGAACAAAGAGAGCAGCAGTAGAACAGTAGTATGCAGAATGGGAGAGCAAAAGTAGGATAGTAGTATGCGGAAGCACAAGATCAAATAGAGATTGCTCAGTCTTGGCTTTAAGCCGACTGAGTAGCCAGTAATAGATGCAAAGAGCAAGAAGAGATGGGTATGAAAACACAGAAAAAGTTTAGAACAATGTGATCAGTGATTGCTAATATCAGTGTCTGTAAAGAGAGAAGACATGGTATATATAGTTTGAAAACGAGTAGTCACATAGGTAAAGAGTGCACAGCTATGGAAATACAACCAATTAGTATCAATTAGATTACTGGATTCCTTTAATTTAGGGTTCCAATTCAAACGATGCAGTCAAGGCTAAATAAGGAAGGGAAATCAACTTATAAGGATGACTTTGTTTAATTGGAGACAAGGAAATCACATAGTCCATAATAAAAGCCAAGTACATAGTATATAATTAAGGAAAGTTGAACTAACATTACATTTATAAAGTAAAATAGGGTATCAGTTTTGAAAATCAATTGAAAGAATCTCGGACTCAGCTACAATCATAGGGAACCCGAGATAGTTAGGAAAGCATCACATAAATATGGAAAGAATTAAAAAACTGGTACAGAATTACAGAGGGAATACACAAGATCATCTATTCATGGAAAACATCACATGCTTGGGGATTTTTACACAAAAAATCAGTGTAAAATCAATAGATAAAAACAAATAAGGTAAATGGTCGGAGTTATTAAACATTTAAACAGCAGTCACAGATCAACATAAAGAGGTACTCATAGAACAACAGAAAATTAGAGGTCATAGCAATGAATTAAAGCCAGAGTTTCAAAGAACACACGAATAGTCTTGTAAACACAGATACACATAACAAGATCAACCTAGAAAATCTAAGGTTTCAAAAATAACAGTTCAGACAACAAGAAATCATGAGATACTCGTTTAAACATATTAGGGATAGCTAAAAAGCAAGAAGACGAACTGTTTTGAAAACGGGTCAAGAAACCCTAGTTTTTGAAGTTGTTAAAAACGACATTTTTCGGAGAAAAACATAAAGAAACTTCATAATATTGTAAATATAAAACGGATCTTAAAAGAAAAACCAAGATACAGAAGATTAGGGTTTCGTGGAACCCAGAAAAGAGGGCAAACCTCATGAATGGCCTCGATTTAGGCCGGAGAGACTGCAAACCTACCCAAACGGCTGGGGATGGCCGGAGAATGGCAAGAGACCCAAAGGGGGTGAGTGAACCGCTCCAGGTTCGTCTGAAGAGATCAGGATGTCACTAAGTAGGTGAGCGGCAAGTAGGTGGCCAGGAGATGATAGGGAATCAAAGTTCCGGTGAGAATCCAGCGGAGAAGACGATTGGAGTCCATGAGAGAGGGGAAGTCAAGAGACTTCTAGAGAGTTGTAGAGATATAGAGATAGATAGAGAGAGATGAGAGATGAGAGATGAGAGCGTCTCGAAGAGAAATGATACGGGGAAGGGGGGTAGGTCAGAGATATTTTAGGAAGATTTGATATGGACCGTTCATCAGATTTGATCAACAGTCAAGATCTAGTCTTAGGTGGGCCGGGTGTGAATTGGTTTGGGCTGGGTAGGAGTTAAAATTTTATGGGTTGGGGTTTGAATGTGGCTAGGATTTAAATATGAATAGGCTAGATGTTAAATACTCAATTTGAATAGGATAATTAATTAATTAAAATAGCTAATAATTATAAAAAGTGAAATTAAAACCAAATAAATGAAATTAGGATAATTAACTATTATAAAAATATAAAAATGATTAGTTATTTATTTAAAAATGGTATAAATGCGTATTTGTGCTATTATTGCAAAAATTGCTAAAATTAACTAAATAGTGCCAATATTGGCTAATTTGTGAAATAACTGAATCCTAAGGGAATGAAAATAGGATATGAATAACATATTGAGTGAGAAAATGATTTTAAATTATTTATAACATCATTTATGCATAATTATGAATAATTATGGAACATAAACATATTAAATAAATAGGAAACTAATTTGATAAAAATACGGAAAATTATGGAAAAATATTGATTACTGTAGAGAGTGATTTTGAAGGTATATATGCAAATTTAAAAATAGTCTGGGAAGAATTGGGTATCAACAACATCTTGCTTGGAAGGCCTTGGATACATGATAATAAAGTAGTTCCATCTACCTACCATCAATGTTTAAAATACTACAAGGGTGAAGTCGAGAAGAACATTGTTGTTGATGATGAGCCATTCACCGAGGCTGAGTCACAGTTCGCCGATGCAAAGTTCTACTTAAAGAACCGCATTGTGGAGGAGCAAAAAATTGATGATGGCATGGAAAGCAAGAATGACGAGCCCACAAATAATAGAGCTGAGGTGATTGCTGGTAGAGGAAAAGTTGTTATTGAGGAGGTGCAACCTAACTCGAATAAATATTATAGAGTGGATATTGCGTCTTATGGAAATAAAGTAACTCATGCACTCCAATATGTCCCTATAAGGAAGAAAGATGAAGGTGAATCATCTAATCTCGAACCTAACATGCTAAATGAGTTAACTTTTCCAGTAAAATGAATTGAGGCAGTAAAATTGTCCTAAAAGCTACTTGCAGTTTTTGTGGCCCAAAATTGTTTGAAGAATGTGGCACTCCCTACAAAGTGAACAGATGAAGGTTTTGATCCAAACACTTACATGCTATTTCCAAAAGATGGATACAATTCCAACGAGCCGTCAAAGTTAGGGAAGCTCCTATCAGAAGCTGCTACAAGGCACCCACGTGAAGGTTTAGGATATAAACAACCCTCACCAGTGCACATCTCCATATGAAGGGCAAGAAATAATTATATCACTGTAGAAGATGAATCTACTGCTTCTAACAAGCCTTCTTTATTTGATTGACTTGGAAAATCAACTGTGAGGACTTCGTATTTGAGAGATAGGGTCCATTAAAGAAGGGGGAAAAGTTCCAAAGATATTATCAAAGCATAAGAACACCTGTTTCACCTAGAATCTAGAAGATCTCTAAGGATTTCCAAAGTTTGGTTCCTTCCAGAATGAGGCGACATACAAAACTTGTAGTTTAATGTAAAGAAATACTGAAGGTAAAGCTATATATTGTGGTCTACACTAAGGAATGTGATTAAGATAAAGAAAAATATGGGTTCTTTGTATCACGTTAGTTCACTAGGCGAGAATGGTGTCTCGTCTCTAATGGAGGATGATGAGAAATTGGAGGATGTTTCACCGTGTTACCACATATCCTTCAACGATGGGGACCCTCAAGATGATAAAGATGCGAAGGATGCTCCACATGAACTTGAAGAAGGGGTGAAGACAACAGGTGATGCCTTAAAAGAAGTTAACATAGGCACTGATAAAGAACCAAGACCTACCTACCTAAGTGCTTTACTAGAAGTTGATGAAGAGAGCACTTATATTGAGTTACTCAAGGAGTTCAGGGATATATTCGCTTGAAGTTCCAAAGAGATGCTTGGATTTGACCCCGAAAGTAGCAGTCCATCACCTTGCAGTCAAGAATAGTGCTCGTCCTGTTAAATGAGCTCAAAGGCGGCTTTAGGCCGGACTTGGTTCCCTTGATTGAAATTGAAGTTAACAATTTCATCGAAGTTGGCTATTTGTGAAGTTAAATACCCAACATGGGTTTTAAGTATTGTCTTTGTAAGGAATAAAAATGACCAGATTTGAGTGTGCGTTGACTTTAGGGATCTCAACAATGCATGTCCGAAAGATGAATTCCCGCTTCCTATTTCTGAGCTGATGGTCGATGCTACTACTGAGTACGAGGAAATTTAATTTATGGACGGTTCATTGGGCTATAACCAAATTCGCATGGTGCCAAACGATGAAGAGCTTACTGCATTCCGTACCCCAAGGGTATTTATTGCCACAAGGTAATGCCCTTTGGCTTGAAAAACACTGATGCTACTTACCAAAGGGATATGCAAAATATTTTTGATGATCTTCTCCACGAGAATGTCAAATTCTATGTTGATGAATTGGTGGTAAAATCAAGAGAGAAAAGAGACCACTTGAAAGACTTGAGAATGGTGTTTGGGTTAATGGAGAGGTACCAACTTAGGATGGACCCATTGAAATCTGCCTTTAGAGTTACTTCTAGAAATTTCATTGGTTACATGGTCCGATGTCGAGGGATCGAAATTGATCAAGACAATGTGGATGCCATTTTGAAAATGCCTGAGCCTTTGGATATTCATGAATTGAAAAGTCTGCAAGGAAAGCTAGCATACCTGAGAAGATTCATCTCAAACCTAGCTCGGAGGTCCCAACCATTCGGTCGCCTCATGAAGAAAGGTGTTCTTTTCAAGTGGGACCAAGCTTGTAGCAATGCATTCGAAAGTATTATAATTTACTTGATGAGGCCTCCGTTTTTGGAAGCCCCTATATTAGAAGTCGTTGATACTACATATTTCAGTACAAGAAAGGTCTATTGGAGTGTTGTTAGCCCAAAAATATAGTGAGGGGAAAGAAAACTCTCTTTACCACTTGACTAGGATGATGACACCAAACGAGCTGAATTATTCGCCAATTGAAAAGTTGTGTTTGTCGCTAGTCTTCTCAATTCAAAAGTTGAAGCACTACTTTCAAGCTCATGTTGTTCGTCTTGTTTCTAAAGCAAATCACATCAAGTTCGTGATGTCAAAACCTGTTCTTAGCGATCGACTAGCGAGATGATATCTCCAATTTCAACAATTTGAGATTTTGTACATCCCTCCAAAGGCTGTAAAAGGACAAGCATTGGAAGACTTCTTGGCAGATCATTCGATACTTGACGACTCGGAGCTATCTGACGAACTACCTGATATGGACGCAATGGTCATTGAAGTTAAACCTCCATGGAAGATGTACTTTGATGGTGTTGCGCATCGCGGAGGAGCTGGTGCTGGTGTAGTATTTGTCACCTCCCAAGGTGAAGTCTTGCCCTATTCCTTCACCTTGACACAACTCTATTCCAACAATGTTGTTGAGCATCAAGAATTAATACTTGATGTCGAAATGGCTGTTGATATGAAGCAGTTGCAGTTGCAACTCTTTGGTGACTCCCAGTTGGTAAAAGAGACATGAACTACGCCCATATCATGGGCCGGTGACGTGACTATTCAATATGTGCCAAGGAAAGAAAACAAGAAGGCTACTTCTTTAGCTACCTTGGCTTCATCGTTAAACCTACTTGATCAAGAGCAAGTTACTTTTTGCAAAAAATGGGTACTACCGCCGCCAAATGAGGCTAAAGGTGAAGAAAATGATCTCAAGCATCTTGTCGCTGTTTCTGAAGTTGAGAAAGAAGAATGGGTAAAACCCATTATCGACTACTTAAGCTATGAGATACTTCCTGAAAATCCGAAAAGAAGGACTGAAATACGTTGTTGTGCACTTCGCTTCCTTTACTATAAAGATACTCTATACAGAAGGTCATTCGAGGTAGTTCTCTTGTGATGCTTAGGGGAAGAAGAAGCACTCCAAGCTCTTGAGGAGGCACATTCTGGGGTATGTCGGTCACACCAGTCTGGACCAAAGCTCCACTTCCATATGAAAAGGATGGGATATTATTGGCCAATAATGGTGAAAGATCGTTTGGACTACGCTCGGAGATGCAAGGCTTGCCAATTTCATGCAAATTTTATTCATCGGCCTCCTTAAGTGTTACATCCGACTGTTGCGTCCTGGCCGTTTGATGCTTGGGGATTAGATGTTATTGGATCACTGCCAAAGTCCTCTGGTGGGCACCTATACATCTTGGTTGTAGCTGACTACTTCTCGAAATAGGCTGAAGCTGTTGCTATTAAGGAAATAACGAATGACAATGTTGCAAGTTTCATCCGAGTAAACATAATCAATCACTTTGGCATTCCTTGTTACATAATAACGGATAATGGAAATCCATTTAACAATAGGTTGATGAACAAGATTTGTGATCTTTATGGATTCAAGCAACGCAACTCTTCTATGTACAATGTTGCCGCCAATGGTCTAGCCGAAAAATTCAACAAGACCCTATGCAACTTGTAAAAGAAAGTCGTCTCTAAATCCAAACAAGACTGGCATGACCATATTGAAGAATCTCTATGGGCATATAGGATAGCTCACCGCACACCAACACAAGCGACCCCTTATGCACTCGTTTATGGAGTCGAAGCCGTCTAACTAATCGAGCATCAAATACCTTCATTACAATTAGTTATCCAAGAAGGGATCACTGATGAATAAAATGCCCGACTTCAATTAACAGGGTTGGAGGCTCTTGATTAGAAGAGGTTGGAAGATCAACATAATCTTGAATATTATCAAGATCGATTGTCTCGTGCCTTCAATAAAAGAGTTCCCCCAAGATCCTTTCAAGTAGGTGATCAAGTCATTGCCGTACGAAGACCCATAATTGCTTCACATAAACCTGTAGGAAAGTTCATTTCAAAATGGGATGATCCATATGTCGTACAAGAAGCTTACTCAAGTGGGACTTACAAGCTGGTTGATGTTGATGGCATGAGAATCGACCCTATCAATGGCAAGTTTTTGAAGAAGTATTATCCTGGAAGTTGCAACGCTCCTTGATGCATTCGCCTAAACTGCATGTTCCTACACTCCTGGCCCGCTGATAAGTTGGTATTTTACCAACTTATCTCCTCTTTGTATTTAAACTTTTGTATAATTTTGGTAGGAAACTAGGACATTTTCTGAGGTTTATTGGCCATTTTCAGGTATCATGTGATTTGGAAAAGAAACGAAAGAAATCAAGTCAAAATGTGCAAATTTGATGAAAAATTACTGATGCTTGATTCTCTTCGCGATCGCAGAGGTTTGTAAAAGTGAAAATCGAGATCGCAGAGTTTTTTATGCAACCACGATGACTAATTTTGTGACCAGTCCTGTGATTCTCTTCGCGACTGCAAAGTTAGGTCTGCGATCGCAGAAGCCTAGAACCTGACACTACGCAACAACAAAAGAGTGTATGCGATCGCAGTGGTATAGAACCTGAGCCTACGCGATTGCAACTGTTGTCACGCGATAGGCGAATTCTGGGCTGTTTTGGCATTTCACGTTTTTATACACAAAACATTCTTATACACGACTTGCCAGATATTTTCAGTATCTTTGGCATTGTTAAACATATTTTTGAGTCTTAAAGACTAGAGAGAACAAGTCTTGAAGCTAGGGTTTGCACACACACTTGAGTTTTTAAGATTTCAAGCTTGTGGTTAAGGTTTTCTTACCAATTTATGTTTATTTATTCATTTCCTTGTTTTGTATTGAATATTTAAGTGTGTAGTATTTATTTCCAACACTTGAATCTTGTTTATGTGAATATTCATATTTAAAGTATGGACTAAATACCTTGTTGTGCTTATGTATTGAATGATTTTTATTCTTTTATGAAGTGAGTTAGTGTTTATTTAATTATTCTTTTTCTTTAATATTTTCAAAGGGATTAGCTAACCCTAGTACTCGCCCATTAACTCCGAATTAATTTTGGAAAAGGTAATTTGGGGTTGAGAAAGAATAATTAACAAGAACTTGAGGCTTTAACCCTCATTTTATAGATTCTACCTAGGAATAGGCTTGAACTACTTATAACCATATCCGGGTGTGCTTAATCTCTTAATTGGAATAGGAATAATTCAATTAGGAAGTCTTGTTAGTCTTTGAAAAAACCTAATTAAGAATTATTATCCGTAGCTAATTAACATAAACTCGCTCATATTTGTAAAATCGTGAAATACATTGGATCGTTACTTGAATGTCATTCCCGAAGCATTCATACTTGTTGCCATTAATCATTTTACTTGCTTTCTAGGTTAGTTTATATTTTTGCATTTAGTTATAAATCTTTTCACAATCAAATTTCTAAGTGTTTGGCACTGCGCGATAAGCGATAATTCTCTTACATTCCTGATCGCCTCTGTATTGTTCTCTGTGGGATTCGACCCCAACCTAGTTGGATTACTCTATTTGACATCGATCGCTTACACTATTTTAAGGTGTAATTTGAGCGTATTACCCGCATGAGTCTAAACTGTGTACGACCCACAAAACAAAAAGAGTCCGCTAGATTGAAAACCTTGAAAGAGGCAGCCTACGCAAAAGTTAGGACATAAAAAATAAAAATAAAAAATAAATAAAAAATAAAAAATCACCCATTCTGAACTACGGTATGACTTGATCTTCTTCACCGAGGTACGTAGGCAGCTTAGAGTTTCATTCTGAGTTCAGTTGCATGATTTCAAAAGATACACAGTGCCCCAATCATTGTTCGGATGAAGTATAATAGAGTGTAATCCATTCAATCATCACTTGAAATTCGAGCTGAGATACCATTCTTCTGTTAAGCTTTGGATCGCATTTGATTTAAAGGGGGCAAGCTGCTATGGTAAAATGGTGTCTTCACTAGAATGATGGCAATACTTGCATCAAAGTCTAGGGATTCATTATGTCTTCATTTTCGCATAACGTTCACGTTTGTTGGTCTTCATATCCGCTCACTTCCCTAAAGAAATGGTGAAGAGAGAGAGGGGTCAAAAGGGAACACAAATATAAGAAGAAAGATTCCTGGACACAACATTTCAATTTCAGTGAGACTTGAACCCTAGATATTTATGAGAATGGAGCTCTTGAATTTCAATTGATAGCAAGAAAAACGTCGTACGATCCCGAGGCTTCCATACCAAAACATAAATGTTTTCGCGAAGTCGCACCAATTCGAAAATGTCAGTGTATTAAAATCTAATGTTGATTTCGAAATACTATCTGAAACTATCCTTAAGGTATTAAATCCTACAATTTGGAAATGTTTTAGTTTGCAGTCTTGTTTTCATAAAATCAAATGGTTCGAGATTTTGATATTCCTACATCAAGATATAAAAGTTTTGATGAAGTCGCGCAAGTTTGAAATCATCAACGTGTCGGAATTTTATGTTGACTTCAAAATATTATCTGAAACTATCTTTAAGGTGTTAAATCATGAAATTTGGATATGTTTTATATTTTGAAGTTTGGTTTACAACAAATCTAACAGTCCATGATTTCGATGTTCCTACACTAAGATACAAATATTTTGGTAAAGCTGCGCAAATCTGAAGCTATCAACGTGTCAGAATCTAGAGTTACCCATAACCTAAGGATCGTTAATATATGATTTTTGTAAGATTTCATGGCTAATTAACGGGTAATTCCCTAAATTTTCATAAAGCCCTAGGTTATTACTCTAACCCTTTATTTCTACTAATTAGAAGGTTAATTTAACTAGGAATTCATGCATTAAACGAACATTAGGGTAGAATTCACTTACCTTTCAGTAGCTAGGTCGTGGGGCTCTTTTCCAAGCTCTTAAGGTCGTCTATGGTGGAAGAAAATGGAGTAAAATGAACAAATCCCGTGTTTTAAAGAACTCACTGCCCACAGTAGTTCCGCACCTACGGCTCAAGGACCGCACGTGCAGTCTCGCACCTGCGAGTACATACTCGCACCTGCGAAATTGGACAAGGGGACCAGGGCTCGCACCTGCGGAGAGGAGCACGCATCTGCGGATCTTGATCCGCACCTGCGAGAAAAGGAAAGCCCACATGAAGCCGCACCTGTGAGGTTTAGACCGCATGAGCGGTCTCGCACCTGCGACTGGGCAACCGCACCTGCGGTCACACCAGATCAGGTGCACCAGCAACTACTTCAGCTGGTTTTTTGGCCTCGTTTGGTGCCCGAGAGGCACTTGGGCCCACCCGAGCCCCCATCCAAATATACCAACTAGTCCAAATTCATAATACGGACTCGCTCGAGCCTTCGGAACACTTAAAACAACGCTAAAACTCAAAATCCCACCTCAAAACCCCTAGAATCAAACTTAAGAACTTTAAGTTCTTGAATTCGCTAACTATGCGCCGAACCGACCTATTCTACTCGGAATGACCCCAACTTTGCGAGCAAGTCATAAAAGACACAAGGGAACTATTCCCGATCTCGGAATTCCGTCTGGACCTCGATAACACAAAAACACGTTCCAAACCAAAATACTTAAACTTAAGGAATCATATTTTGCTATTTGGCTCCGAAACGCTCCCGGGTCATCCAAAACCCATTCCAGACACACGCCCAAGTCCAAACTCATCATACGAAGCTACCGGAACCGTCGAAACTCGATTCCGAGGTTGTATTCTCAAAATGTTGACCGAAGTTAAACTTGGCCAAAAAGGCCAACCTTAAGGAACCAAGTGTTCCTATACCACTCCAAACACTTCCGAATCCCGAACCACCAGTCCCCACAAGTCATAAATTAGTGAGAGCATCTAAGGGAAGTCTCATTCAGGGGATCGGGGTTCTAAAACGCAAAATGACCGGTCGGGTCGTTACATTCTCTACCTCTTAAACAAATGTTCGTCCTCGAACGGGTCTAGAATCAAACCTGAAGTGCTGAATAAGTGCGGATATCTGTTATGCAGAAACTCTCTAGGATCTCAACTGGCGGTCCTTCCTGCCAATAATAGCAACTGTCTCCTCCTCATAGCTCAACCTCTCATCCAACTGAATAGTACTGAAATCAACCACGTGAGAGAAGTCGGCGTGGTACCTCGGGAGCATGGATACATGAAAGACTGGATGAACTCATAATAAACTGGGAGGTAAAGCAACCTCATAAGAAACCTCTATGATCCTCCTCAATACCTCAAAAGGACTACAAACCTTGGGCTCAGCTTTCCCTTCTTCCCGAATCTCATAATACCCTTCATCAGCGAGACCTTTAATAGAACCTTGTCTCCCTCCATAAATGATATGTTACGCGCTTTCTGATCCGTGTAACTCTTATGTCTAAAGTGTGTTGTGCGGAGCCTCTCCTCAATCAAATTCACCTTCTCCAAAGCATCCCTCACTAGGTCATTGCCATATAACTTAGCCTCGCTAGGCTTAAACCACCCGATAGGAGAAGGACATTGCCGACCATACAAAGCCTCAAATGGAGCCATCTCGATGCTGGACTGTTAACTATTATTGTAAGCAAACTCGGCCAAAGGCAAGAACTGGTCCCACTGACCTCCGAAATCAATCACACATGCCCTGAGCATGTCCTCCAATATTTGAAATGTCCGCTCCGACTGACCATCAGTTTGAGGGTGAAATGATGTGCTGAGATCTATCTAGGTACTCATCTCACTATGCAATGCTCTCTAGAATTGCGAGGTGAACTGAGGACCTCGATCTGATTCAATGGACACCGGCACAGCGTGCAACCGGACTATCTACCGAATGTAGATCTAGGCTAACCTCTCAGAAGTATATGTAGTAGCCACCGGAATGAAATGCGCTGATTTGGTCAATCCGTCCACAATGACCCAAATTGCATCCACCTTCCGCAAGGTCCGGGGTAACCCAACCACGAAGTCCATTGTGATGCGCTCCCACCTCCACTCAGGAATGGGCATATGCTGAAGTAGGCCTCCTGGCCTCTGGTTCTCATACTTAATCTGTTGGCAATTAAGACATCTAGCCACATACTCTACTATGTCATTCTTCATCCGCCTCTACCAGAAATGTTGTTTCAAGTCACGATACATCTTCGTAGCACCAGGATGAATAGAATATCGTGAACTGTGAGCCTCATCTAGAATCCTCTCCCTCAGGCCATCAACATTAGGGACACACAAACTGCCCTATAGTCTCAGAACACCATCCTCACCCATAGTAAAACTCCTAGGCACCACCCTGGACCACTGTCTCCCGAAGCTCTGCCAAGCACGGATCATCGAACTATCGATCCTTAATCTCTCCCAATAACGAAGACTGAGCAACCACATAAGCTAGAACTCGACGAGGCTCTTAAAGGTCTAATCTCACCAGGAAATTAGTCAAGGACTGAATGTCCAAGGCTAGAGGTATCTCCTCTGCTGCAATATAACCAAAGCTGCCCATACTTTCCGCATTTATGCTCAAAGCATCTGCTACCACATTTGCCTTGCCCGGATGATATAGAATGGTGATGTCATAATCCTTCAGCAACTCAAGCCATCTGCGCTGCCTCAAATTAAGGTCCCTCTGCTTGAACAAGTGCTGCAAGCTGCGGTGGTCTGTATAAACCTCACAGGACACCCCATACAAGCAGTGCTTCAAAATCTAAGAGCATGCACAGTCTCCGCCAACTTCAAATCGTGCACAGGGTAATTCTTCTCATGAACCTTCAGCTGTCACGAAGCATAAGTAATAACTCTCCCCTCCTGCATCAACACACACCCCAAGACGACACGTGAAGTGTCGCAATACACTGTATACATCCCATAACCAGAAGGCAATACTAGAACTGGTGCTGAGGTCAATGTTGTCTTGAGCTTCTAAAAGCTCGCCTCACACTCGCCAGACTATCAGAACGGGGCATTCTTCTGATTCAACCTGTTCAGTGGGGATGCAATGGATGAAAATCCCTCCACAAATCGCCGATAGTAGTCTGCTAGACCCAAGAAACTCCTGATCTCTATAGCTGAAGTAGGATATGGACAACTTTGAACTGCCTCAATCTTCTTAGGATCAACCTTGATACCCTGTCCAGATACTACATGTCCTAAGAATGCCACGAAATCCAACCAAAACTCACACTTGGAGAACTTAGCATATAGCTTCTGTTCTCGCAAAGTCTGGAGCATAACTCTCAAATGATGCTCGTGCTCGCCCAGGCTACGTGAGTAAATCAGAATGTCATCAATGAAGACAATGAAAAAGGAATCAATATACGGTCGGAACACCCTGTTCATCAAATCCATAAATGCTGCTGGGGCATTAGTCAAGCCAAAGGACATCACTAGGAACTCACAGTGGCCATATCTCGTACAAAAAGCAGTCTTCGGAACATCCGAGTCCTGAATCTTCAGCTGATAATATCCCAATCTCAGATCAATCTTAGGAAACACCCGAGCACCCTGCAACTGGTCAAAAAAATCATCGATGCATGGCAAAGGATACTTGTTCTTAATAGTGACCTTGTTCAACTGGCGGTAATCAATACACATCCGCATGGACCCATCCTTCTTCTTTACAAATAGTACCGGAGCACCCCACGACGATACACTCGGTCTGATAAACCCCTTAGCCAACAACTCCTCAAGTTGCTCCTTTAACTCTTTCAACTCTTTCGGAGCCATAAGGTACGGGGGAATGGAAATAGGTTGAGTTCCTAGAGCTACATCAATGCAGAAATCAATATCACGATCCGGAGGCATAGCCGAAAAGTTTGAAGGAAATACATCAGCAAACTCTCGAACCACTGGTACTGAATCAATCATCGGAGACTCGACGGTGGTGTCCCGCACATAAGCAAGATACGCCAGACAACCCTTCTCAACCATATGTCGAGCCTTCAAGAAAGAAATAACCCGACTCGCTGTACTAACTGAGGAACCTCTCCACTCCAGCCTAGGCAACTCCGGCATGGCTAAAGTAACCGTCTTGGCATGGCAGTACAAGATGGCATGATAGGGAGATAGCCAATCCATTGCCATGATAATCTCAAAATCAACCATATCGAGCAATAGGAGATCCGCTCTAGTCTCGAACCCACAAAATGTAATTACACAGGACCGATAAATCCGGTCTACCACCACAGAATCGCCCACAGGAGTGGACACATAAATAGGACTACCCAAGGACTCGCGAGGAACATCCAGGAAACAAGAAAATAAGGCTGATACATATGAATAAGTGGATCCTGGATCAAATAACACTGATGCCTCTCTACCACATACTGAAATAGTACCTGTGATAACAGCATCTGAGGCCACTGCATCTGATCGGCCGGAATAGCATAGAATATGGCTGGTGCACCGGAAGACTGACCTTTGTTGGAATGAATAGGAGCTGGTTGTGCTCCCCCAGTCTGGCCTCCACCTCTGGGACGCCTTCTACCAGCCTATCCTCCACCTATGGGTGGAGGGGGTGATGGTGCTAAGAATGTAGGCTGATAAATCTACTGAACGGCCTTGCCCCGCAGCCTGGGGCAAGTCCTCCTCAAATGGCCTGGATCCCCACACTCATAACATCTCCTCGGTACCATAACCTGCTGCCCTGATGACGAAGAACCCTGGATAGCTGGGGGACGGTGAGAACTCTCTGGCATGGAACTGAAGTAAGGACTAGAAGACCACTGATGACCGGAATACCCGCCGGAGGAACCCTGAATGGATGGTGGACGGTAGGAACTCTCCGGCATGACGCTAGAATAAGGCCTCACTAGTGCACCACGGGGAGGTGGTGGAGGAGCTAAAAATGGAGGCCTGCTAGGCTGGCCTCTACCGAACTGACCTCTACCCCTGGCTGGGGCACCTGTCAAATCTCCAGAAAATCTTTCTCTCTTGTCTTGCTAACCCTGCTCTCTGCCCCTCGATCCATAACCCTCAATCCGGCGAGCTATCTCAACCACAAGCTGATAGAGAGTCCACATATCCACCTCTCGGGCCATGTTGGCCCTAATACTTGAGTGTAGCCCAGCTACAAATCTCCGCACTCTCTCAGCATCAGTAGGAAGTATCATCAGGGCATGATGAGACAACTCAGAAAACCTGGCCTCGTAGTCTGTCACTGACATTTGTCCCTGCTCTAGCTGCTCAAACTGATATCGCATCTCTTCCCTCTCAGAGGGTGGAATATATCTGTCCAGGAACAACTGAGTGAACTGCTCCCAAGTGATGGAAGGGGAACCTGCCGATCTACCAAGGATATAAGACTGCCACCATCTGCGAGCCCTGCCCTCTAACTGGAAGGTAGTGAAGTCCACTCCATGGGACTCTAATATCCTCATGTTGTGCACTTTGTCCCTGCACCTGTCAATCAAATCCCGGGCATCCTCGCCCCGCTCACCCCCGAAGATAGGAGGGTGCAATTTGGTCCATCTGTCCAATAACTTCTACGGATCATCGTCCGCAGCTGGTCTGGGCTCAGGTGCTGCTGCTACAGGCTGGACCCCACCCACGGGCAGTGTACCCGGGGTATGATGTATTGCTACTACTTGACTGCAGCCTGGGTGGTAGGGTTCTGGGCTCCCCCTCCCGCTTGAGATGTGGCAGGATCCGCTGGAAATAAGCCAGCCTGGGACATAGTGTCCATAAACCGCATCATACGACCCATAACCTCCTGGAATCCTCGCACCGTCATAAAGTCTACTGGAGCAGGATCTGCTGAGGGCACTTCTCCTTTCTCCTCTATGATGGGGTCCCTCACTGGTGGTGCAACTGGAATATCTCTGGGACGCCCTCGTCCCCTACCTCGGGTCGATGCCCTGCCCTGGCCTCTGCCACGGCCTCAGACGGCGGGGGTAGCGGCATCTTCCGGGTCTGGAACGTCAGTTGCGCGCGTCCTCACCATCTGTGAGACAATAGAAGAGTGAGATTTAGCATACGAGTGACTGCACGATAGAATATGAATAAAGAGAGGTTTCCTAAAACCCTATAGCCTCCCGAAGATAAGTACAGACGTCTCGGTACCGATCTGCAAGACTCTAATGGGTTTGCCCGTGTCTTGTGAGACCTACGTGAACCTAGAACTCTGATACCATGTTGGCACGACCCAAGATCCTAACTCAGGTTGTGATGGCGCCCAACACCGGGGTGAGGCAAGCCAACACTTGCATTTCTAGTGATATTTCTTTATCTGATAAATATTCCGATACTTACCAAATTTTTGAGTTGAAAACATTAAGTGGAAATGAATAATTAGTCAACGTAGACAAAAGTAAAAAACTAACATATACATGCAGTCCCAAAATAAAAAATGTCTACTACGTGTGCCGGGAACTAGTGTCACAAGTCTACAGGCGGACTAGTAGAATATACAAAAGATAGAATAAATTGTTCTACTATCTGAAAGAAGTAGACAAACATAAACAAAAGACAACTCCATAGTGCTGTTGAGAAACGCAAAGGGAAGGAGCTCACCGTGAAGACAGGTACAGAATATACTCTCAAGGTCGAGCTCTGGTCGGATAACCAGATGCACCTGCCTCAGAACCTGTACAATTAAGTACAGAAGCGTAGCATGAGTACATAAACAGATATGTACCCAGTGAGTATCCCGTCTAATATCGAAGAAGTAGTGACGAGAGGTCGACGTGATACTTACTAGGGTCAAAATGTAAATTCAAAATAATATCTAGGACGATTCACAAAAGGTTTGATTCGAATTTTCGATATGTCTTATATCTTGAAGTCTATTTTCCATTAAATCAAGCGGTTCATGATTTTGACGTTTCCATACCAAGATTTAATTTTTTTGGTGAAGTTGCGCAAATATGAAACTATCAACGTGTCGGAATCTAAAGATAGATTGAAATAATTCTGGGACGATTCTCAAAACGTTTGATTCCAAATTTTTGGATATGTATTATATTTTGAAGTATAGTTTTCATGAAATGAAACGGTTCGAAATTTTGACGTTCCTACACCAAGATATGAGCTTTTTGGTGAGAATGCGGAAATCTGAAATTTTCAACATGGTGAAATCTAAAGTTGGTTTCAAAATATTACCTGCGACGATTCTGAAGGTGTTTGATTCCGAATATTGGATATGCCTTAGTTTTTAAAGTTTAGTTTCTAAAAAATCAAATGGCTCATAATTTTGACGTTGTTACATTGAGATATATATCTTCTTCCACAAAAGGTGCAAAGGTGATGAACAACATTATCCTCAAATAAAAAGGAGGATGTATCTCCAAATACAGAGAACTTTGAGACATGAACGCCAAAGACGTTTAAAATAAAGCCAAGTTCTATTATGGGGACATCAATATCTCATGATAAGCAAAGAACTATTGATATTGAACCGCAACGAAAAAAGGGGACATTGATGGAACACACTATATAAAGTAAAACAAATAGAATTTTCATTTCTAAAAATAGCCTCTAGTTAATCAAATGCAAAAAAAAGGGGCGAAGAAAATACTCTATACACTAATCTAAACATAAATTGTATTCGATCAAGTATTTAAGGGTTGCCTCTAAGTGTTGTTTCTTCATCTCCACGTCGGCCAAGTCATCAACTGTTGCCACGGAAACATCAGAACATATACAGTACTCCTCTTCAGCAGATGAGACTCTAGATTCAATCTCTTCAACCTCTTGCTTGGCAACACCTCGAACAACTCTTAACTGTTTGACCTTCTCCTTGGCCTTTTTGAGAGACTGACTGGTGGCAGACAATTTTTCGACCTTCTCCCTTTCTTAATCAAGACAAGATCACGATGCTCCTTGGCGTTTAAAAATGACTCTTATTTTTCAACATCCACAACCTTGTAAGAAAAAGTTGATCGTGCCTGGTCATATGAAGTGGCAAGCTTAAAGAAAGACATCAATAGGTCTTTTAGAGGGGAGATATCCATACCCTTTCCATCCATCACTTCGAGAATCACTTGGATCTCGAATTGAAGAGAAGAAGCATTGTTTGTGGTAAGGTCCATGAGTTTGGCATGAATTTTTTCCCAGGCATTCAAAATGAAATCCATGCGAAAAGTCAAGACAACCTCTTTTCCATCAAAGATAGAAATTGTTTGTTCTAATTGTTGGTGAAAATTAGGCCTCGATTTTGCTCCAGGACTAGGAATGGAAGTCGCCTATATGTCTGACTTGAGTATTGGAAGTGATTTCCTTGAGTCTGGCTCTGCCACGGATTCGCTACTACCTTGTGGCTTGCTTTGGTGTGACACCATTGAAATATTAACACCATTTGAATGCATAGAAAAGGAAATATTTTTAGTGAATAAGAAAGTTTTAATCGTTACCTCTTTGATAGTCGTCAATGTTCTTAAAGCAATGTTGATGATGTCAGTAATCTCGACTACACCAAAATTAGCATCTCCTTGTTTGTTTAAATATAGCTTCACCCGCTTGAAGTTTTGATCTCAACGAATACTATCACTCTCGTTTTGGGACGAGCATTTTTTGGAGGTAGGAACAACGGTGCCTAATGGAAAGGAACACTCATTGGCTTGATGTGTCTGAACAAGTCCCTTTATTTTTTGAACTTCATTATATGGAGGTCCCTTTACGTCTCATGGTACAACCACTTTTTATATTAAATTAGGAGGCTTGTGCTCCCTATTCGACTCTTGATGTGTAGGCGTAGCAGTTAATGGCCCAACGGTGTTCACCAAAGATCGCAAGTGGTTTTCAAGGAAGTTTTCATGCACTCTTTCCCACCAAGAAAGGAACACTCATTGGCTTGATGTGCCTGAACAAGTCCCTTTATTTTTTGAACTTCATTATATGGAGGTCCCTTTACGTCTCATGGTACAACCACTTTTTATATTAAATTAGGAGGCTTGTACTCCCTATTCGACTCTTGATGTGTAGGCATAGCAGTTAATGGCCCAACGGTGTTCACCAAAGATCGCAAGTGGTTTTCAAGGTAGTTTCCATGCACTCTTTCCCACCAAGACTTATAATCGAACGAGACATACTTCTTCATCTTGGGCATAATAGGGGGAAATGTGTCCTTTGACCTACTTTTAGACAAAACACAAATTCATAAAAGTTCCATTCCTTTGTCCAAAGAGTACTCACAAAAATCATGATCCAAGCACTGGGTATGTCTTGATAAAAACCGAATTGACGACTGAAGTGATGAGGGCTATATGGCTCCATGATGAAGGTCGATCCATTTCTCAAAGGAATGTAATTCGAGCAAATACTCATAAAATAATTTGACTCGAACTCTTCCTCATTGCCATCATCGCGATAATAATACGATTGAGAATTACTTGGCATTGTAGAAGTCCATGCGGCCTTTTCTCCTCCATATATACGTTTGCTCGCGTCTTCATTCCAAAAGTATCTCGATGTACCCTAACGTGAATATATGGCCATTAGAGGAGAAGCCAACCTATTTGTTAGAGAAAAATGAGTCTTGAAGTAACATGTCAACCAACCATACACATAATGAATTGGAAGGATCGAGTGGTGAGCCATTTGAAATTGTATTTAATCCCCTGTAGATGCTAGCTAAGACTAGAATGATGAGGTTAAATATTTTCCCACACGCTAGAAGGCCTGCAATCTTGAAAGCCTCAGGCCGAATGAAGACACCTTCTTTTGTAGGGATCACAAATATACATAACCAACATGATAAAAAAGCATCCAAGTATACTTTGTCTTTGTTGTCACTTCTAACGCCAAGTTTAACAAATAGTGCATCTTCAACATCCAACGAGTTGACCATTTTATCTATGGCTCCAGTAGGGTTGTATGGTAATTTGGGACGAGCTGGCTTCTTTTCTTTTCTAGCTGGAAGTTGTTCATACTTTATAACCTTTTTGCTCCAAAACTCTATCCATCTTCTTACAAGGACGTTATGATTTTTAGTGTTTCCCTCTCGGAGTTGGTGATATGCATCAAACAATTGCTGACAGGCTTGTGGAAGGAAAATTTTATCTTTGTCTTGAGCACCTGTAAGTTATCGAGTATTTGGAATAACTTCCTCATAAAGAGACCCCATTAAAGGCAGACCCCCAATAGTGTACAAGTCCCAAAGGGATATGGATAACTCTCTAACTGAGGTAAACGACGTGGTTGTAAGAGGATACCAAGCCTCACAAAAGTCTTGCATGATACTTGTAGAGTGATCATAAGTAAACAATGAGGGATAGACAACATCGTAAATATTGGTGGCCCTCAATGTTCAATGGTTCCTACTAAGGATATCTTCGGTCCACACCCAATAGCCGGGAATATAATGAAATTAGCAAATAAAAGTTAAGGAATCACTCTAGTATACATCTCCTTTGAGGACTCGTCGTCCTAAGCATGGAAGGGAACTTTTCACATTCTTAACTTTGTGATTATGGGAACAAAGAGTCCATGTCTTGAATTTACGTTTGGTGTTTTCAATGGTCAAATCTACCAAACGAAATGGATTTTGCAAGGATGACCACGAAATTGCATATAAGTCGGTCAGTGGTGTATCAACTAGTAAGCTGGTCTCAATTTTACTATCCATGTGCTCTGAAATTACAAGATACTTGGACGTGTAGGAACAGGATGCTGAGTCTCTGAAGTAAACTATGTTCAAGTTGAATAAAAAAAATATTTGTTAGTACCTAAGTCAAATATGAAGAGTAACAATGCAATCTTGAAAGGGGGCATGGATAAGTAAAAAAAAATTGCCTCAGACGTAAAAAAATGGGATGTCTGTGTCAGACTCTTTTTAAAGATTTTCATTGCGAACTTCTAAAGGTGTTCGTCTCAAACTTTTAAAGGCATTCGAAAGGTTTTCGTTGCAAACTTTTAATGTGTTCGTCTGAAACTTTTAAAGGCATTCGGATTTTTAAGGTTTTCGTTCCGAACTTTTAAAAAGCGTATGTTTCAAACGTTTAAAGGATCTTGTCTTGAACTTTTGAAGGCGCTCGTGGTGAACTTTAAAGAGTCCCCGCTGCCAACTTTTAAAGATTTCTACCACAAATGTTCAAAAGTCTTCATTACGTGCTTTTAGAGGTCTTTACTGTGAACTTTTAAAGGTGTTCACTATGAACTTTTAAATATCTTGACAACGAGCTTTTATCGATCTTTACGCGAACTTTTATGGGTCTTCACCACAAATTTTAAACCTCTTTATCGCGAAATTTTATGATTTGCTGCCGCAAATTTTAATGATCTTCATCACGAACTTTTAAAGGCCTTTGTCTCAAAATTAAAGAGGACTTCGTAATTTGACGAAGTTACTTCTAAAAAGAAAAAAGAGACAATAAGTAAAATAAAGAAGAAAACACAAAAAAGGAAGGAATTACCTTTGTGTCAATACCTCCTAATCGTTAAATGTTGACTCGAAGTGACTTGCAAACGCTACAAGCGATACTCATGAGAGAATCATATGCCTACATATAGGTTCTGGAGAGGTTAGGAAAACCTTACTTTATCCCATGTGGGACAGATTTTGCCGCCGCCTAATTGTCAAGATTTATTTTCTACTAGGAATTGGCTTAGTGGTAGGCGGTGGAACTCTTTTCCAAAGGCAAAGAGTTAGCCTTAAGTTAAGGCAAATATTAAGGTATGAAAGAAAGGAAAATCCTATATGGCATATGGATGGGAGCTTCTTCATCAATTTAATAAGAGTATATGTGTGGCAATGCTAGAGATAAAATCAAAATATGTGCAATAACAAGATGCATAACACATACTCAAGTTTAATTATTGCAATTGAAAAGAAATATTTTTCTAATAGAGCAAAGGAAGAATTTTTGGCGAAGTTCAAAATCTCCTGCCAAGGGTGACGTCAATCATCCATATTTGTAATCAAGTATGTTTTGATACAAAGATCGCAAACGAATATTTCAAGTACCAATTTGACGTCATACTTCAAGCTTAGTCGTATTGATGCAATACCCCGTCAAGTCTTGAAGTAAGAAGAATTTGTAGGCATATAAAATTTATTGAATTTAAATTCAATAAACAATTGGGATTATATTTTAAATTCAAGATATATTGGTCCAAATAAATTATGGGCTAATATAAGTGAATTAATTATATAAATCTAAAATATATGGATTAAATAAATAAGTCTTAACTCATTCGGCTAGATCATTTGATTGGGCTAAAGTGATGAGCTCATTTATTAAGCCCAAGATGTCATTCTCCTTGAGGCCTAGTTTGGTGCCACATGTCAAATATCGTGGCACACCAAATCTAATGGAAGCGCCAATAGGTTCATGCCACGTGTCAAAATAACAAGGCATACCAAGCAAAATTAAAAGGCCAATGAAATTGTGCCACATTGCAAGTGACGTGTTCTGGCCAATCAAATGCGGTCTTGTCACGCTTCAATCTTATTGATTGAAAAGAGTTTGTTCTCATCAAAACTCTTCCCTCCCACAACTATTGTCACGATCCAAATTTCCCTATGTTTGTTATCGTGTGGCACCTAGTCTTAGGGACTAGGTAAGCCTAATATTTTTTTAATAACATAAATGAATAAATAACATCTAACAATTTCTGAAAAGAAATTGTCTATAAAATTTACAATTTTCAAAATCAGTAGTACAAGTCATAAGCTCTACATAGTTCACTAATTCAGCCGTTTGAAATAAAGTAAATAGTATGAATACAAATCAGAAGGTGACTCTGAAGCCTGCGAATACAACAACAGGTTTACCTTCAGTCTCTACAACAACAATCTGCACGGCTAAGTAATGACCAACGAACTTCGAAGTACATGGACCTGCACAAAAATATGCAGAAGTGTAGTATGAATACACCACATCGGTACCCGGAAAGTATCAAGACTAACCTCAATGGAGCAGTGACGAGGAACACTCTAGACACCTACTGGACTAAATAACCTGAACAAGTATAAGTATATGAATAGAAAAGTATGATATCTACATACAGTCTACGGGATATGGCAAACAATACAATAATTGCAATAAAAAAGGAAAACGACAAGTATCAGCGGAATACCATAATAATGACACAGAAGAATGAACGGAAACACAACATAAATCCGAAAATCACAGATACTGAAAGGACAAGTAATAACTCAATAACAACGATCGCTTTCACATCAGGTTTTAGTCAATAAACTCCACGAGGTACCGAACCTCAGGCTAATCAAAACTCACGGGTCTCAATACCTGAACCCTAAACACTTGGCATCATGTGCCCTCATTACACCTCATAACCGCACTGACGACTCAAGTACCAAACAGAGCCGTTCTCACATAGAAGACAAGTAAACAAGGGTGTGCATCTATACTCAAAAATATCAAGAAAACCTCTTAACCGATAAGAGTGCTTAACTATATGTATGTTTGTGCAAGTGTCCTAACATAGTTCATACCAGCTAGTAAGCATAAGAAAAGGAACAGACAACACGTAGAATATTGTCTCACAACTTTCACAAGATAAATCTCACACGGGCAAGTGCACCACTACACAAATATCAACAACAAGAATGCCTCCAGGCCATCACAGGTCATCACATATCAATCCAAGACACAACCTACCTTGTCTCGCCACGTGTACAATAGTAAAGTGAATGCCCGCCTTGTCTCACCACATGCGCATAATAATGTTTCCACCTTTTCTTCAACATGCGCAACCCACATATATATATCCCTCTTTGTCACGTCGCATCTGAAAATATCAATAGTAACAATAGCAGGACAGAAACCTCGTGCAACCCCATAACAACAATCGCACAACAGAAACCTAGTGCATCACAATAACAACAACCGCCCGGCAGAGACCTTGTGCATCACGACAACAAATTCAACAACAACGATGACAATAATACAAAGTACGGCAAGTAAGTAGACTCAAGAAGCTTCGATCACAAGAAATGGTAGAAATAGTTCACAAGGAATAAATATAATAAAGAATACTTGGCGTAATAAGAAAATATCAATAGGGAAGGAAATAATATGTAACAATGGTCCCGCAATGTATGGTTCAACAACAAGAAACTAACACGAGTCAAATAATTCAAAATAAGGGCAAGTCCACTAAGGCATAAGATATCTAGCTTCTTTTAAGTTTGGACAATTACGGAAGAGATACAACCAATTCAAATAAAGGTAGGTAGCGAGAAGCTATACATACCCTCGATTAAGGGTGAATATTTACAAAAGGGGTAACTACAACTTCAAATAAAGATAAGCCGTTAGGGGAAAGATAACATGGCAGTGGAAGAGATAACAGTTTCAATTAAGGCACATATGAATCAAGTAAACAGTAAGAGTGGATCATGAAGCAATTGATTATAATTAAGGAGGTGGAGGTGAACTAGTAATTAAGGAATGTAATAATGACAAGAGCAACTACATATTCAATGAATACAAGGACTTAGGAACCCTAAAAGGCCAATTTCCACAAATAAGTCCAAGCACGTACTCGTCACCTCGCGTACACGGACCACAATTAGCATAGAAGACTCAACCCTAAGGCGTAGTTCCTCCACACAAGGTTAGGCAAGATACTTACCTTAAAGAAGATAAATTGATACTCTAAATGAACTTCTCGGGTGAAATGACCTCCAGACGGCTCAAATCTAACCGAAATAACTTCAAAGAACAAATAAAACTCATAAGAAACTATTCCGGATCATAAAGTCCCAATCTTTATCAAAATCTAAAAATCAACCCAAGAGTCAACCCACGAGCTCTCACCTCGGAACCCGACAAATTTCACAAAACTCGAACACCCATTCCGATACGAGTTCAACCATACTAAATTTATCAAATACAAGTTAAATTATAAATATGAATATAAAATTATTGAATATAATAAATTCTAGGTGAAGAACACTTACCCAGTCGATATGCTTGAAAACCCCTCAAAGAAGCTCCCAAAACCGAGGTCTAAAACTCACAATATGAAGAAAATGGCCAAACCCTCGACTTATATGATTTTTCTCAGGACTTCCACATTCGCGGACAAGGAAACACACCTACGCAGTCGCATTTGCGAGAAAATGTTTGCATCTGCGAACACAACTTACACAGACGGGCTCCGCACCTGAGGACAATATAGTCCCACCTGCGACACCGTAGAAGCAAAACTAGGAGCGCAGAAGCGGGACTCATCGCAGACGCCACCGCTGGACTGCAAACCCGGCCATCACACCTGCGTGGGTGCGTTCGTAGAAGCGATACATCAGAACCAGCAACAACATCGTAGAAATGACCATGAACCTCACAGAAGTGGCTCCACATCTACGATCAGACCTTCGCAGATACGGATACACCCGAACCTGCCGAGTACCAGCTATAGCCAAAATGTTCCAATTGCTCAAAAGCTCCTCCGAAACTCACATGAGTCCTTCGGGACCTCAACAAAATATATCAACACATCTAAAACATGATACAAACTTAGTCGAGGCCTCAAATCTCATCAAACAACACCGAAACTACGAATCACACCATGGATCGAACTTATGAACTTTCCAATCTTCCAACTTCTAAAGCTCGCGCTGAAACCTATCAAACCAACCCGGAATGAAGTCAAATTTTGCAGGTAAGTTCCAAATAACATAACGGAGTTTCTCCAACTCTCGGAATTGCATTCTGACCCCGATATCGCCAAAGTCAACTCTCGGTCAAACCTCTCAATCTTTCAAACCTCAACTTTTCCAACTTTCGCCGAAATGCTTCAAATTACCCTACGGACATCCAAATCAAAATACGAACGCACTCCTAAGTCCAAAATCACCTTACGAAGCTGCTCAAGACCTTTTGTCGCCAAACGTGACTTGAATTCTCAAAACGACCGCCGGGTCGTTACACCTATAAATAAGGGTCTTCATTACTCAGAGAAGACACCAGAAGTTATAACAAGAAGCAAGAGAGAGCTCGTGGACCAAACACTGTAGATATATCTAAAAGTTAAAAGATTTAAGTGTTCTAAGGATTAAAAGATCAAGATAAAGATTCAAGAATAAGCCACAAGCCCTTGGATTAAAAATACGTCAAGATTAAGATCAAACCTCAAACACTTGAATTAAAATAAAATAAAATTCAAGATTAAGCTCGAAGGATCTTTATTTTACTATTGTAAAGTAGAATTAGAGGATTCATAGAGATTGTACACTCATATTGTTTGAAATAAACTACTACGATTGTTGCAATATTTTTCGGTTTTAATTTTATTTTTTCGACGCAAATTTATTGTTTACAGTACCTCTTGGTGAAAAGTTAATAGAACAAAAAAGGTATAAAGAAAGAAAGGCAAGAGATATCGGTGAGGAGATAAGAACCATATTTATTTGGTATTATCATGTTAGAAGTAAATCTACGTACAAGGTAAACCAATTCTATTTTTGATACTATATTAGAATTTTTAACAATATAAATATCCTTAGGTGTATTAAATTCCTAAATATTAGGAGCTTTTATGTGATGACCTGATAGATCATTTTGAGTTTTGGCCTTTATTTCCGTATTCCCAAACCTCGATTAACCCCGTTTAGCATTTTTCAATTTGTGTATGCAGTTTGTGTCTTATTGAGAAAAATGTTTATGTGAAAAAGTGAAGAAAATATGAATTTTACCCTAAAAATAATTTGAGTTGACTACGGTCAATATTTTTATGTAAACAGATATGGATCGGTATTTTAATAATACTGATGGGTTCGTATCATTATTTTCTACTGGGCGTATAACCGAAATTGAATTCGGAAGTACCTAACTTTTTTTGACGTGATTTGTTTAAAACTAGTAAATTGAATATTTAAAGAATTCCGGTGTTTGATCGTAGGTTGACTTTATAGCTAATGGGTTCAAATTTCGATTACGCAACTTGTTATAGGTTCATTTCCCTATTTAATACGTGTGTGTAAAATTTAATACAAAACAGAGTTGGCCTGATATGATTCGGTCGCTCGGTTGTGAATTTGAAACTTCTTGAGTTTCATTGAAAATTCCATGCATTTTGATGTTCAGAGTGAGTTCTAGGTGCTATTTTGGCGTTTTGATTGCGTGAACGTGTTTGTATGATGTTATTACATTTGTGTGCATGTTTGGTTTGGAGCCCGAGGGGCTCGAATGAGTTTCAGATAGGCCACGGATCGATTTTGGACATGGGAAATCTGTTGGTTTTGCTGCTCTTGGTGTCTGAGATTTTTTGTTTCGCGATTGCAAAGATACTCTAGCGATTGCGAAGGGGAAACTGGGACTAGGTCGGAACTCCTTCATTGTGAACGCGATGGCTTGGTCGCGAACGTGAAACATTGGGGGTTTACCCTTCGCGAACGCGACCAGCCTCTCGCGCACGCGTAGGGTTATGGGGACTGGAACTAATTGCGAACACGACATTTGGGCCGAGAACTCATAGGTAGGTGGGAGCAAGCCTTCGCGAATGCGAAAAGTGGCTCGCGAACGCGAAGAAGAGCTGACAACCAGTGATTTAAATATCCAAAAACGGGAATCATCCCATTTTTCACCATTTTTAAGTTTGAGCTCGGCTTAGAGACGATTTTGAAGAGGTTTTTCATCCCAAATTCATAGGTTAGTAAATTTTAACTTGTTTTCTTATATTTCAATAAACACCCATTGATTTTAACATTTAATCTATGATTTTTCATGGTAGAAATTAGGGATTTAGGTAGAAATTGGAGATTTTGAGAAATTGAGATTTAGTTCACACTGAGGTAAGATTTTGAAACTAATCACATAACCTGGCTCGGGGGTGCATGGATAATAGGGTTTTGGTTAGAATATCGAGTTTTGACCAAGCGAGCCCGGTTTTGACTTTTGTTGACTTTTTTCAAAAACATTATGGATTGAATCTTTTTAACTTGTGGGTGGTTTTTATAGCTTATTTTGAATTATTTGAACTATATTTAGTTAGATTTTATTGGTATGGAGTCTTATTCTAGAGAAAAAGTCACGGTTGAGCATTGATTTGATTGCAGAGTGAGATTAAGTGTCGTGTTAACCTTAACTTGAGGTATTAGGATTTGATGGTCTAATTTCTACATGCTTTATGTGTGGGAACAACGTATATGTGAGGTGACAAGTACTTTTGCATTGTTATTGGGTTAAAGCATGTGGGTGGAACTTATTTCTTTGTATTTTATTTCTTTGTTCATTGTGATATACATGCTTAAGTTAGATTATTACTTATTTGATTATTCGTTTCTTAATTATTGCTTATTTCAAAGTTGTTTAGTATTTTTGGGAGTTGAAGTTTGGTATTATGGTACCATATTTGAAGTACAATTTATTCTCCGCATTGTTTATTATTCGAATTCATATTATCACTATTATATGGTGAGGAAGAGAGTAAAAACACGAAGGGTGATATCGTGCCATTGCATTTAAATTATCATTATTACATGGCGAGGAAAAGAGTAAAAGCACGAAGGGTGATGTCGTACCAATTATCACGACCCAAATTCCCAACCCTCGGGATCGTGATGGCATCAAAATCACACTTGCTAGGCAAGCCAATGTTAGAACTTAATTAACCTTTTCATCTGAATATTTACTTAAACATGAATAAACAGTTTCAAAACAAATAATGAATCTAATATTTCCCAATAACTGATGTCATAAATAATATTTGGAATAATAAACGAACCATGAGCTAATCCTAATAACTATGAAACTACCCAAGGTCTGGTGTCACAATTTCACGAACTACTATAGAGTACTACAAATAAATGGGCTGAAAGAAAATGTATTTCTGTTTTGAATGAACTAAAATAGTATCCAAGTAAAATAGGAGAAGACTCCGGAAATCTACGGACGCAGCAGATCTACCTCGTGTCTCCGTTATAATGCTGCTCAACTATGCTCAAAGGATCAGCTTTGACCAGTACCTGGATCTGCACAAAAAGTGTAGAGTGTAGTATCAGTATATTCAACCCCATGTACTGAGTAAGGGCCGAGCCTAACCTCGACGAAGTAGTGACGAGGCTACGGCGGGGCGTTTTATAACATAACCTGTGCATATTATAACATAAAGCAGGAAAATGCTTCTAAACTAAAAAAAGTAATAAATTGAAGCAATAACTAAAATAAACTTAGCCACTTTTTTCCAGGTCTCACCTATAACCAATTCTCACATAGGTTTTCACACTTTCAAATTTCACTTTTTTTCATATAACCGTAGGTACAAAATATGAGATAAACATGTCACGACCCCGAAACACCCTGTCGTGATGGCGCCTATTGTGAAATCAGGCAAGCCACATATTTCATTTGTTAAAAGTTATTTTTAGGAAAATCACCACATTTACAGCAAGAGTCTCATTTTTATAAAGCATCTAAGAATTGAACATCATTAATAACATGAATAAAATAAACCCGATCCCAGATCTAGTGTCACCGAGTCATGAGCTACTACAACTTAAGAATGTCAAAATACAAACTAGACAACATAGTCTGAAATAATAAAAGTGCAACAGGAAGATAGATAAGGAGAAGGCGAGGCTGCGATCGACAGCTTCTACCTCGATGACTCCGAAAGAATCTCTGAGAGCCGCTCGACAACCACTACTGGGCCCCGATGTACCTAGATCTGCATACGAGGTGCGGGTAACTTGAGTACACCAACTCAGAATTAACGAACCCAAACTATAGGCTAAGAGTTAGTGACAGACTAAACCTCAATAATTAAATTCGTCAACGTACAAAATTTAGACATGTTCACAGTTTATCATAAAATAACAACAGAATATGCCAGATATATCTCATATGCTCTACATGCCAACATATCACAGTGTGAAAATGCACATAGTGCTCACAACTCTCCCACAGAAGTCCACTCAATACTATATATGGCTCTCAGGCCCAGGGAAGGTCCATCCCGGAGTATGCATAAACACTAGTGACTGTAGTCACTCAATATTGATGAAAAGGCCAGTCCAGCGCCACGAAGAAGATCCATCTCCGGAATACAGCACTCGGACAAGATCCATGTCCAGGGGATGATCCATCCCTCACATATCATCAACTTTGGACAAGATCCATGTCCAGGGAAGATCCATACCTCAATATTAATGCGCTCACTGGGGGTGTAAAGACTCCAGAGGGGCCCTATTGGCCGAAGCGCTATATCAAGCCAACGAAGGAATGATTAAAGCATCGCTGCAGTGTGACGTCCGACCTCATAATTGTCTTAATAACAGGCTCTTGGCCTCACTCAGTTATTACTCTCCAGACTCGCTCACATGGGCTCACAGATGCATGAATTAGCCTGAAACAATGATAAATATGTAAAATTAACAATTGCTGAGACTGAGGCATGAAATGATATGTTATGAAAAGACTGAGTATATGAAATCAAATAAACAAATAAGGATACAACAATATACGACCAGTCGGGTCTCAGCATTTTCGGCGTGAAGCCTTAGCAATTAATTTAACATGATTTCCAACATGTTTTCATGTAAACGACCACTCTACTCTCAACAGTATCGGCGTGAAGCCTTAATATACAAAATTTATCCTGATTCCTAACATGTTCACCTTATTCACATTGATAGAAGCACATATATCATCAGGGAATAATCACTAAACGGTGCCATGGGATGAACCAGGGCACAAGTCTCACGGTGCACGCCCGCACGCCCGTCACTTGGCATGTGCGTCACCAATTCTAATCGCATAACAAGTAGTTTGGGGTTTCGAACCCTCAGAACCAAGTTTAGAAACGTTACTTACCATAAACCGGCTAAACTCCTAGCCCACATTGTCGTTGCCTAACGATTCGGCCTCCGATTGTTCCAAATCTACCAAAAGTCAGATTTATATCATTAATATATGCTAAGAAATGAATCCCATTCGAAAATGATCAAAATTAACCAAAATTCTGAAATTGGCCAAACCTGGCCCCCGAGCCCACGCCTCAGAATGCGATAAAATTTACATAACAAGAATCCCCGTCCTCCCACGAGTCTATACATACCAAGAACATCAAAATCGGACCTCAAATCCCCATTTTAAAATCTCTAATTACAAGCCCTAATTACCCAATTTTGTTACTAATTTCCCACAAATTTCACCACTAATCAGTCCATTATTCACATATAAACGAGTTTTAAGTCCAAAAGTCTTACCTCCACGAAGAACTCTCAAATTCCCTCTTCAAAACCCTTCAAAAAGCTCCAAACCCGTGTAAAAATGGTGGAAGAATGACCAAAATTCGCTAAGGGTCCTATTTATATGTTCTGCCCAGCGATTACCGCACCTGCGGTCCCAGGTGCGCACCTGCGAGAATAACTTAAATGCCATAATCCGCACATGCGATCAAAATACCGCACCTGCGACCATATGTCTGCTTCTGCGGTCCTTCACTAGTCCACCAAATTTTGTAGCTGCGACCATATGTCCGCTTCTGCGGGCCCGCACCTGCGGTCCCCTATCCAGCAAGACTTCACACCAGCAACCTTTTCACTCTTAAAAACTCCCCGATGGCCATCCGAAATCACCCCGAGCCCCTCTGTGTCTCAACCAAAAGTACCAACAAGTCATAAATGATCACCCGGACTTAGTCGAACCCTCGGAACACCCAAAATAACATTAAAATACCAAATTCACCTCAGATTCAAGCCTATGAACTTAGAAACTTCTAAATTTCGCTAATGATGCTGAAACCACCTAAAACACGTCCGATTGATGAACATTTTCACACACATCCAAAATGACGCTCTAAACCTGTTCCATCTTCCGGAAATCCATTCCGACCTCAATAGCTAATTTTCCACCGCCGACTGAAAATAGCCAAAAACTCAATTTCGCCATTTCAAGCCTAATTCTAATATGGACCTCAAAACCACATTCCGAACACACTCCTAAGTCCCAAATCACCTAACGAAACTATCTAAGCCATAAAATCCACATTCCGAGGTCGTTTACCTATAAGTCAACTTCCGGTTGACTTTTCCAACTATTATGCCCATTTAAGAGACTAAGTGTCTCATTTCTCTCCACAATCACTCCGAACCCGAGCCAACCTCCCTAACACAACATGAAATAACTGAACCACACATAATGAAGGAGGAATGAGGAAAACTGGCTAAAACTCCCGAAACGACCGACCGGTCATTACATTCTCCCCCACTTAAACATACGTTCGTCCTCGAACGTGCCTCGAGTTGTTTCAAAAACCACCAAAATTGTCTTGCAACCTACCATGCACATACCCTGGGGTGATCCCACGTCACCCTATCCCATATAGGTCCGATATTACAACATAACTGAAATTTCACAATTCAACCTGCCCCATAGATCTTAGAACCATATTTCCACTTCTGAAACAATTTACAAGATCAAAAACCACTATAAACTCAATAAGTCTTAACACGCTGTATCAATCCATATTCAAACCCAAAATGAAAATCACTTGATATGCCACACAACTCAAACACTCATAGCGATGATTTCTAATCACATCAGTGCTCACACAACCCCATTCCGGTAATAAACCTTTCCTCAAACCGAAGCATCATTCTAACACTTTCATATACTGCCGATGATGAACGAAACACGTAGAAACTAGCAACCATTCGTCCGATCAGCCAGTCATGGAGCTCCCCCTTCCTCCAACAGGAACTATAGCAGATTAAGCCAATTTTCGATATCATCCTTCAAACCATGTTGTAGTCAACTCTAGTAGTATTCATTCTAGCCCAAAGACCTCTTCTCATCCAACAACACCATTCTGATGACATGACATATCAATACAATCCAAAGCCATAACCTGTGCAACTCGTGCACTCAATAGCAACATCCCACGACCTCAAATCATAGAAAAGATTCACACGAGAGGACTATCCTGTCATTAACAATTACCATCACAACACCATGCAAAGATCCTGGCACACATCGTAAAAATAAAAACACACGAATCTGACACCAAGGATCATACCTCCACATAACCCCGCTATAATGTGTGATCCTATCCAAACGCTGGTCCACATGAAATACTTCGAGCCACCTTTCTCAAAATCAATAATCATGTGCAATTCGGCATCAAGTACCCCAAGTGCATTGCCATAACTACGGGGAAATCGGATGATACCATGCCACACGAATCAGAAAGAACATAACCAATATGTCGCAATCCCGCAGTACCCAATTACTTACCCTACTCAAATTCCGCTATAAAGCCCAAAGAAATCCGCACCATATGTGCTTATAACCAATAATCACCTCTCCTCGCAACACTGAAGGGTAGCTCATAGATCACTCCAAAATGTGAATAAACACAATGACAATCTAATGGTGAATCCCTCAACAATAGAAATTCAGAGTCAACAATTCCGACCCGGTGCAGAACGCACACCCATACTGGGCCTATCAATAACCCTAAATCAACTCTGGCCACCCACAACTGATAGATAACTCTCTGAAAGTTCACAATGACTGAATCATGGCACATACTAACGTCTGACAAGCTTTGCTCGCATCCTCACAGTCCACAACCACAAAATAACATGTTTATGACAACTCTGAGTCTCAAAGTCCATGAATCACAAAAATTACCATATCTGATCCCAAAACTTCACCGCTCGAATATATAACACACCCCTAATACTCAATCAATCCACGAGGGATACCCCTATAATTCTTTCGTGTCTCTAAGAAACCTTGAATATCATCAGTCGATCCAACAAGAGAGCGTCGTAATACCAGTGAAGAACCCTCAACTCCACGCATTTCCCCTTTCTGAAATGTATACCTTCATCAAGCCAGCCAATAGATATCATTTAATTAGTCATCTGAAACTGCCAATGCTGCCTAAGAATTTTTACCTTCCTTCCAGAACTAAATCGTGGCCTCACACGTGCAAATCTCAACTCTACACAACGTACCGCATACACCATGTCATCCTATGATAAATATGGGAACTTCATAACCCATTCCGAGACACAAGAAACTATGTACCGAACTAGCAAAGAACTTTACATTTGATCCCATATAGAAACGAGATCACTATACATCACATGCTCTTCACGCTAGTAGAAAATATACATCTTTAACCGCAGTAGAAACCATCTAGAACTATCCGATTCCCATTTATACAACACCAAACCGTCATGACTGAATCCTCCTAAATCAATCAAGCTACGAATGTCACCAAAACCCAAGAGCATTGCTAAGAAACACCTGTAAAACTCATTGCCTCATAAGCACCCCAAAGAACTAATCATATCCCTTACCATGCCGATCCGACCTATTATCAAGTTGCCCTATTTATCAAGGTTCCTTCTGAATTACCACCGAATTGATACTTCTCCCTGCCATAATACCGATATATTCAACCTATTCTCACCACACGAGACTCAAGCATAGGACCGTACCGCCTAAGGCGCGTAAACTGCTGAATACTCTCTTAGATATCCCCAAAAGTACCACATTCAAAATACTTACCCTGCAGATACTTCCTGCAAATCTAAAGCCATTACCTTCACTTTCCTGATACTGATATGTAGAATCCATGATAATGTAGAAATGTCACAAGTGTCGACACCCTCCAATGTAGACCTAAATTTCTAGCCAAATACACATCCTGAAGATTCCCAATTGTTACATCTAACCTTGAATCCATCGAAACCATTCTCGAGAGTCATCCACTCTACGCAAATCTAAATTACCCTGATCAATCAGATAAAACGATATGGCCCCATTTGCACACCAACATACTAGGAAGTAATCTACACACTTTAAACAACAAGAAAATTCATACAATGCACCCACTACACCTTTTACAATTACAACTCACTCATTCGATAAACCCATCTACCCATCAAGTACACTACAACCTGTATCGAAAAGTTTCCATTACTCGAGTCACTCCAGACTCCAACTCTGCAGATCATATCTAATTCACCAATATACCTCGAACCGAGACCGACACAACACATGATCGTGCTATCAACTTACCGTTAGCAGGCTCCCACACTTGGCTCAAAGCCATAGGTCAAGACAAACCATAGCTCATGATGCCCATACGCTATCATCGCCAGAGTACCACGATGAGATTCAACTAAATCCTTCATAAGCACGTATAACACAAATCATCTGATATCTCGAATCATCTGCAAATCTCGCATACACCATTGTAATAGCTAATGCCAACTTCCACAAGAGACCTAACTCAAATTGCAACATGTATCAATTACTGATAAAGTAGGACTTGCTACGAAACTACCTAAGGATCACACAACCTCAGGACACCCCGCGGGAGATAGCCTTGTCTGCTTAGCCTCAAACTGACATCATATCTATACCCTTCCAACATGATATATATACCAAAATTTACTTTATCTTTCTGCATCTAAATACAACCAATGCCTACCCTCGAGGCATCACAATACACGGTATAAGGACCTGAAGCTGATGGCAGTACTAACACCAGAGTTGTGGTCGAAGAAATGTTTGAGCTTCTGGAAGCTCTACCCACACTCGTCTGACCACATGGATACTCTCGCTGGACAACACGTGTCCCAAGAATGCTATTGAACTGAGCCAAAATTCACACTTAGAGAACTCGCAGAAATCTTCTCCTCCCTCAACCTCTGTAATACGACTTTCAAATGCCGAGCATTCTCCCCCTGGATACGAGAATACACAAGGATGTCATCAATGAATACAATAATGAAGGAGTATAAATACAGCTGGAATACACTGTTAGTCAAATACATGAACGTTGGTGGGCATTGGTCAGCCCAAAAGATATCACTAGGAAATCATGACACAATAGGAAGATTCCACTTCCCTCCACCACTAAACTACATGAGAGGCCCTTCAATACACTCACAACTCGAGGCCATATTCCAACTTGAGACAGAAGTCAAACACTCAATAGTCCTTGCTACATATCCAACCAATATTTTTTGTCACCATCAAACAATCTGAACACATCTCACCATCGGATCACCCTCACCACATAGTCATCTAGCCATAAAATCCCACCAATAAGGACACAAACGGACATATTAGTCCCCAAACATGCGCTCACACAAACGAAATCTAGGCACTCAAGCCACATACAAAATCCGGCATCAAGTCCTCCAGACTGGCCCATTATCAACATGATAAAATCACATCTCGCACCTCACCCGTGGAAGTCACAATCCGTCGATGCAGAGCTGATACCGAACGCTCACGTGCGCATTCGAATACATGGAAGGAATTCAATGAATTACTCTTTAGGTCGAATTAATGGATTCACACGACAAGAACTCAAGAAGGTCAGATTTTTTCCTAAGGGTTCTGCAGACTCTCGAAGATAAGTACAGACGTCTCCGTACCGATCCGCATGACTTTACTAAACCTGCTCATGACTGGTGAGACGTATTTTACCTAGAGCTCTGATACCAACCAATCGTGAAATCAGGCAAACCACACATTTCATTTGTAAAAGTTATTTTCAATAAAATCACCACATTTACAGCACGAGTCTCATTTTTATAAAGCATCTAAGATTTGAACATCGTTAATAACACGAATAAAAGAAACTCGATCCCAGATCTAGTGTCACCGAGTGATGAGCTACTACAACGTAAGAATGTCAAAATACAAACTAGACAACATAGTGTGAAATAATAAAAGTGCGACAGGAAGATAGAGATAGAGAAGATGAGGGTGCGATTGACAGCTGCTACCTCGACGACTCGGAAAGAAACTCTAACAGCCGCTCAGCAACCACTACCGGGTCCCGATGTACCTTGATTTGCACACGAGGTGCAGGGGTAACGTGAGTATAGAAATTTACTTAGTTGCCCCAATTTTATAATTTTTTAATATTTTCGATTTTTTTTTCTGCACCTCCCACTCACTCACCATACCCCCTAACCCCCCCCCCCCCCCCCCCCCCCCAACCCCGTGCAACTCCCCCTCCCCCAAAAAAAATTGTATTTTTTTTAATTTTTTTTTACTTTTCATATTTTAAGGTAAAAAGATTTTTTAATGCAAGATGAGCATGGTTCAAAAACATGGGTCAAGTTGGGCGGGTTGAGTTAAGACCTATTGTTTAGCCCATCTTGACCCAGCCCATCTTAGCCGAAGTACACTTTGGGCTGGGTTGGGCAATGACCCATTTATTGACCTAACCCATCTTGACCCGCCCAAATTCAGCCCAACCCGCCTATTTGTCACCCCTAGGGAGAAGGCTACGAGTAATATTAACCCTGTCAACCAATAAACTAGATAAATTAATTAGACGACTTAGGTGGAAAACTCAACGGGATTGTTATCTAACCCATGGGTCTCGAAATTTTTTCTCTCATTGAATTCATCTCTACGATTGCAGACTTGTTAACTTTAATTTCATAGCTTACTATTGTAGATTAATTTTAGTTAAATATTCATACTTTAGAAAAACTCTTTAATAGGTTATATTTCTTAGTTTAATTTAGTTGATAGTTAATCACAAGTCCGTGTGGGTACGATATTTGTACTTACAATCCTATATTACTTGTCGACCACGTATACTTGCGTGTGCGTTTGGGAGTAACAAGTTTTTGGCGCCGTTGGCGGGGACCTAGAAATTAACTATTTTACTAGATTAGACTTTTACTTTTTATCTATTTAATTTGTTAATTTTAGTTTAGTGTAGTTAATAGTATTTTTTTTTTTACATGGCATCTTTGAACGAAAAGTGGTGGGATAGTAAGTATTCTTGTTTTTGTGATCATTGTCCATACTGTAAAGGACCCCACTTGTGGCAATATTGTAAAAATATTTCCAGGACCGAGTTGTGTGCACCATCTCAATCTTGTACTCTTTGTGGTGGTAATTGAAATAATTGTCCTAAGTGTTGTTATCCTACTTCAATCCCCTCTTATGTTGATTCTAATAATTCTTGGGAGGTTGACGGGAGTAACAAATTGGATGTTGTGGAACATGATGTTCGCATTCTTGATATGCACATGAAATTATAAGAGGAATATGAAGGTTTCCGTGAGAAAATTACAAATGGGATTCAACACTTTATAGAAGGAAGAGCTGAATTGAGACAAGAGATCGACCAATTTGGTAGTTCTATTCACGACTTTGAGGCTCAATTGAGTGCAAAGGTTGATGCATGTAATTCCAAAAATTTAGTGATGAGTTGTGTGAAGTTAAAAAATATCTTCTAGACCAAATTGAGGAGCTAAAACGAGAATACCAATCATTAGACCATCTTCTTGTTGATGATGCCGAGGTTCAGGAAGTATATATTATAGAGGATATCAAAATAGATATAGTTTTGGGGTTGAGGAATGTTGGTCCTCATTCTAATCAGTTTTCTGCATTATGTTTGGATGGAGACATGGAGATCGAGCCTTTAGAGAGATGTATAGATGAAGAACAAGACCCTTACATTCTAAAATCTGACATACCAAGAAGACAAAACGACATCCCTCACTTAAAGGCCAAGAAGTGCAAGATGCAATATGTATTACTTGGTTCCTTTATTTTTACACCACCACCATGGGAACGTGATAGAAAAATTGATGCAAAATTGGGAGCGCAATTCATATCCTCAAAGTGAAAAAACAAAGTACTGAAGTGATGGCGCCATGCCGCGACGCTAAATCAAGTGCTTGTTGGGAGGCAACCCAATTCTATTATTTTTCTTTTTATTTTTTTTATTGTGTTATTTTTTTATATTATTATTTTTGTGTTTTATAGGAATAGAAGCATGGAGTCAAAGCCAATAGGCATGTGCAAAAGCAAGGAGGTGATTGAAATTGAGTGTGAGGTACCCGCACAAGGGATCAAACCTGGGAGAAGCCTGAGTGTCTTGTGAGCTGCTAATTCTTTGGCCTTTGGCCTACCGGAGAGTCTCTTTTACCCTCTTGTTATTTTCAGTGTGCATTGAGGACATTGCACAATTTTAAGTGTGGGGTGAGGAGATTTTCTAGGTGATTTTCTGTGCTATCTTAGATTAGTTGTAGTACTCATTCTTAGTGTAGTAGTTTTTGTTTAAAAAAAAATATTTTATTTTTGTTTCTAGTTAGTTTTAGTTAGATAATAATCCCCCTTGGTTTTTCTTTTTGCATGGGTTCTTTTCCAAAGGGTGTAACTTGAACCGGGTAAATGTTTTTATTTTTAGGATTAATTGTTTTCCTTAGGAGTAGTAAAAGAGAGAGAAGAAAAACCTTTATGACTTGTTTGATACTAGCATATTCAGGCCTGAGCTTGAGTAGTACTTTGCGATGAGTGCTTGAGTAATGAATAAAATAGAAGACTTTCTGACACCTAAGTTCAGGGTTGTGACTCTGTATATAGCTTATTCATATTTTGTTGCTCGCTATGATCATGGTTGTCTTAGGGTAGAATTGATCCATCTTGAATGATACTTGTGCCATGTGTGGTGAGGATTTCTTACATATATTCCATATTTTTCATCTTAGTCTAGAACTTGCCCTGCATGTTGTTGAAGCGAAATAAAAGTGTTGCTAAGTTTAGAAGAAGATGATTGGCTTTCTTTGACATGTCTTGTGAATTTTAGCCTTTTCAGATATTGTACCACTAGTTAGCCCTTTGAGCATGTAGCCTTTTGTTTGGAAGCCGTATTTTTGCCTCGATCCTTTGTTGAATCCCTAATTTTTGCACCCTGCTTCCTTGAGCACTATTGCTTAGACTGTGTTATTAATTGATAAATTTGAAGAAAGGGATGATTAAGTGAAAAATGGTGACAGGCCATAGTTGAAAAGTGATGAAAAGGCTCTCTTGAAAAGAATGTGACATGGAAAAAAAACAAGAGAGTGATAAATTTTTTGCTTGAAAACATAAAAATGTTCTTGATATGAGAATAATACTCGTGAAACAATTGATGAAGAGAGGGCCGAAAAATAGGGATGAAAATAATTGTTGGTGAACAAAAGTAAAGCTTAGGGAAGTGTAAGTCACTATTATATAATTCTCCTACTCATCCCCTAGCCAACCTATGGTTCTTTTTGTATACATATGAATTTGTTTGTGAGTGCGAGAGTTAATCTTTGATTCTATGTCCTTAAATTATATTCATTCTTTGATTTGAGTGTATGGACTATTTATTCTGGTGAGGGCGCTTTTTTCATGATAGATAGGTGATTCTTTGACAAAGTGGGTGAGCGGGCTTAAATTTGGTAAGTTAGAGTCCGTCTCTAAGGTTAGGAGGTTAGAAGTTTGTTGTTTTTTTGTAACTTGTATATCTTGCACGATGATTAGGAAGTGTATATCTTATGGTTTGAGTTTCTATGGGGCCTAATGGCTAGTATCAACCGAAGTGGTGGTGTTTCTAGGCTTTATTTATTGAGAGTGGTTTTAATGCTTACCCGAGGACGAACAATAGTCTAAGTGTGGGGTGTTCATGTTCGGTCAAAAATGCATATATTTTTCCATTGTTGCCTCATGTTCTAGTACTTGTAATCGTCTTTTGAGTATTAATTATAGTACTTTGTGCTTAATATTATATTTTAACTATGTAGGAATAAAGTGGTGTGAAGATTAAGAGATTTGGAGAAAAATTGAATAAAATGCGGAACAAAAAGAAAGAATAATAAAAGGGGGACACCCTTTGGATTTTGTCCCCCCAAATGCAAGACAAAAATTACATACATGCGAAGCAAAGAATTTAACAAGAAAAAAACAACATACTGCTTTTAGCGCCAGGGCCAGCGCCTGGCACTGGCCTGAATGTTGGGTACGAGATTTTTACTTCTTCGTCCGGGATAAGGTTATTTCAGTTCTAAATGACCCTAACTCATATAAAGGGGATCCTAAACCTAATTTGGAGGAGAGCTAACAGACTTTGAAGGATAATTCACGTGGAGGAACAAACACCACGCTTGGAGGACGCTTCTAACTAGTTGTTCTTCTCTTATCTTCCTTTAATCTCATAGTTTATTAGTTCTAGTGTTTTGGGTACTGCATGAACGTTTAGGGGGGGGGGGGGGGGGGGTTTTT
>ML247825.1:61884-89914 GCA_005239495.1 Nicotiana undulata
GGGGGGGGGGGCGGGGGGAGATTTGCAGTTAGGATAGGAATATACCTAATCGCCTTGCTTGGTTACTATACAGGAATTATTAATGTGTTCTTTTTATTTCTAATTCCATAGGAATATAGGCGTTAGGTTAGCTTGAATAGATGGGTAGTACTTCTGAGAAGGCCACGAGTAATATTAACCATGCAAACCAATAAACTAGATAAATTAATTAGACGACTTAGGTGGAAAACTCAACGGGATTGTTATCTAACCCATAACTCTAGAATATTTTCTCTCATTGAATTCATCTCTACGATTGCAGACTTGTTAACTTTAATTTCATAGTTTACTATTCTAGATTAATTTTAGTTAAATAATCATACTTTGGGAAATCGCTTGAATAGATTAATTGTCTTAGATTAATTTAGTTGATAGTTAATCACAAGTCCTTGATGGTACGATATCTGGACATACAATCCTATATTACTTGTCGACCATGTATACTTGCATGTGCGTTTGGGAGCAACATGTGAGGAGAGCTTTCAGAAGCTCAAGACAACTTTGACCACAATCCTAGTATTGGTATTGCGTACAGGTTCAGGGCCTTACACCGTATAGTGTGATGCATCGCAGATTTGTCTTGGCGCGGTGTTGATGCATGATGGTAGGGTCATTTCCTACGCGTCCAGACAACTGAAGGTGCATGTGAAGAACTATCATGTCCACGACCTTGAGTTAGCAGCTATTTCTCATTCCCTGAAAATCTGGCGCCGCTATTTGTATAGTGTTCCTTGTGAGATTTACACCTATCATCGGAGTTTGAAGCATCAGTTCAAGTAAAAGGATCTTAACCTACGTCAGCGGAGGTGGTTGGAGCTACATAAGGATTCTAACATCACCATTTTGACCACCCGGGGAAGACCAATGTGGTAGCCGATGCCTTGAGTTGCGGGGCAGAGAGTTTGGGGAGTTTAGCATATCTTCCAGCAGTAGAGAGACCCTTGGCATTGGATGTTCAGACCTTAGCTAGACAGCTTATCATATTGGATATTTCATAGCCGAGACGGGTATTGTCTTGTGTGGTCTCTAGGTCTTCCCTTTATGATTGTATCAGGGAGCGTCAATATGATGACCCATATATGCTCGTCCTTCAGGATAGGGTTCGACGAGGTGATGCTATAGATGTGACTATTGGTGATGATGGTGTATTGAGGATACATGGCCGGATATGTGTGCCCAATGTAGATAGGCTTCGGGAGTTGATTCTTAAGGAGGCCCACAACTCGCGTTATTCCATCCATCCGAGTGACACGAAGATGTACCAGGAATTGGGACAACACTATAGGTGGAGGAGGATGAAGAAATATATAGTTGGGTTTGCGGCTCAGTGTTATAACTGTCAGCAGATTAAGTATGAGCATTAGATACTGGGTGGCTTTCTTCAGAGTTTAGAGATCCCAGAGTGGAAGTGGGAGTGGATCACCATGGATTTTGTAGTTGTGCTCCCACGGACTTCGAGGAAGTTCGACGCTATTTGGGTGATTCTGGATCGACTGACCAAGTCCGCGCACTTCATTCCTGTTGGTACTACTTACTCTTCAGAGCGGTTGGCTGAGATTTACATATGAGAGATTGTTCGCCTTCATGGAGTCCCAGTTTCCATCATTTCAGATAGAGGCACACAGTTTACATAGCAGTTTTGGAGGACCGTGCAACGAGAGTTTTGTACTCAAGTTGAGTTAAGCACAACCGTTCATCCTCAGACGGACAGACAGTCCGAGCGCACTATCCAGATATTAGAGGACATGTTACGTGCTTGTGGCATTGATTTTAGGGGTTGATGGGACCAGTTTCAGCCGCTCGCGGAGTTTGCATATAACAACAATTATCAGTCGAGCATTCAGATGGATTTGTACGAGGCTTTATATGAGAGGTGGTGTAGATATACGGTGGGATGGTTTGAGCCGGATTAGGCTAGGCTCTTTGGTACAGACTTGGTCCAGGATGCATTAGAGAAGGTGAAATTGATTCAGGAGTGGATTCACAAGCGCAGTCTAGGCAGAAAAGATAAACAGACAGGAAGGTCCGTGATGTGTCTTTCATGGTCGGACAGAATGTTCTGCTGAAGGTATCACCCATGAAGGGTGTTATGAGGTTTGGGAAGAGGAGCAAGTTGAGCCCCCGGTTCATTGGGCCTTTTGAGGTACTTTATATGATAGGGGAGATGGCTTAGAAGCTTGCCTTGCCACCTAGCTTGTCGAGTGTGCCCCCAGTATTTCATGTTTCTATGCTCCGGAAGTATAATGGCGATCCGTCACATGTTTTGGATTTCATCACGGTTCAGTTGGATGGTGATATGAATTATGAGGTGGAGCCGGTGGCCATTTTCGAGTGGTAGGTTCGGAAGTTGAGGTCTAAGGATATAGCTTCAGTGAAGGTGCAGTGGAGAGGTCAGCCTATGAAGGAGCGCACTTGGGAGATTGAGCGGGAGATGCAGAGCAGATAACCACACCTAATTGAGACTCCAGGTATGTTTCTAGACGCGTTCGAGGACGAACATTTGTTTAAGAGGGGGAGAGGGTGTAACGACCTGGCCGGTCGTTTCAAGAGTTATAGCCCCATTTCCCTCATTTCTGTTTCTTTTGTGCTTTACAACTATATTATGTCTTACCGAGTTGGTTGGTTCGGGTCCGGAGTGGTTTCTGAGTGAATTGAGACACTTAGTCTCTTAATTGGAAGCTTAAGTTGGAAAAGTCAACCGGTCATTGACTTGTATGTAAACGACCTCTGAGGAACGCGTCCGGAATATGATTTGGAAGTCCGTAGTAGAATTAGGCTTGAATTGGCGAACGTTGAAATTTTGGTGATTTTGGCCGGCATTGCAAATTTTGATATCGGGGTTGGATTGGATTTACGAAAGTTGGAATAGGTTCGTGGTGTCATTTTTGACTTGTGTGTAAAATTTGAGGTCAATAGGACATTTTTGGTAGGTTTCGACATTATTTGTGGAATTCAGAAGTTTAGAAGTTCCTAGGCTAGGATTCGGGTGTAAATTGGTGTTTTGATGTTGTTTTGAGTGATTCGAAGGTTCGACTAAGTTCGTATGGAGTTATATGACTTGTTGGTATGTTTGGTTGAGGCCCCAAGGGCCTTGGGTGAGTTCGGGTGGTTACCACATCCTTTTTGGCCTTTGTGAGATAGTTGTTATATGCTCTTGTATGCTTCTGGTTTCCTCTTACGCATTCGTGAAGAGTGTTTGTGAGCTGAGGAGGATTTATTCTTTGCTTTCGTGAAGAAGAGAACGCGAACACGAACGTGAAGGTGTGATCTTTGTGTCCATTGCGAACGCGGGAGTAGGGTCGCGTTCGCGATGGTCAGAGTTGGTAAAGCATCGCGTTGGCGGGGAGAGGGACACGTTCGCAGGGAGAGGGACGCGTTCGCGTTGAGTTAAGCTGAGAGGCAGTCAAGTTGGTATACGCAAACGAGAGAGGACGGTGGCGTTCGCGATGAAGAAAATCTTGGAAGTCAGTATTAATTTCAAAATCGAGGGTTTGAGCCCATTTTTAATATTTTGAGCTAGAGATCACATATTTTGGCGCTTCTTGAAAGCATTTTCGTGGAGTTGATTGGGGTAAGTAATTCTCACTTGGTTTTGGTTAATTCCCATGATTTTATCTTTAATTGTATCATCTAATTTGTGATTTTGGGTGGAAAATTGGGGAAAGTTTGAGAAATGTTCTTATGCCGAATTTTGGGGGTTTGATCGAGATTTCGGTATCAGATTTTAGTAAATTCGGTATAGTTAGACTCGTGAGATAATGGGTGTTCATAATTTGTGACTTTTACCTGATTCCGGGACGTGACCCCAGGGAGGCTTTTTGAGTGATTTTCCCATTTCTTGCTTTAGCTTGATTTCAGTAGCTAGATTAGTTCCTTGTAGTTGTATATATGTTATGTAATTGATTTTGGATAGATTTGGTCCATTCAGAGTCGGATTCTCGTGGAAAGAGCGCTATTTTGAATTGATTTGAGCTTGCTCGAAGTAAGTGGCTTGCCTAACTTTGTGTGGGGGAACTCCCCTTAGGAATTGGCACTGTTTTGATATGTGAGCGATGTGTAAGTGAGGTGAAGAGTACGTAAACGGGATAATTGTTGTAAAAACCCGATTTCTACTAAGTAATGCCTTGTTTTCCTTCTTATTTGAATCTTATCTACATGTGTAGTATCATGTTAGACTAAAATAGCATGCCTACTTGCCTTAACTATTTATCTGAACTATGTGCATCATGTTTAGTGAATTTACTTGTTGTCCTTATCTTGTTCTTAGGTTGAATTGTAGGATTTCGTGTTGTAAGTATTAAGTTCTATTGTTTGTCCTGCATATTTACTTTGGGACTACGTAACGGTATTCCGGGAGATCCCCCTGCTCTGCATATTTACTTTGAGACTATGAAGCGGTATTTTGAGAGATCCCCCCCCCTTTCTTGCATATTTACTTTGGGACTACAGAACGGTATTTCGGGATCCCCCTGCACATTTACATTTGGGACTACGAGACGGTATCTCGGGAGATCCCCTGTTGTATCTCTGTGTACTGAACTGTTACCTTATATGAATTCTTTCTTGTTAAATTTCAGTCTTTTTTTTACTGTGATATTTTATTCTGCCTTGCTTTATTATATATACATATCAGTAGGTCTCTGACCTGACCTCATCACTATTTGACCAAGGTTAGGCTTGGAATTTGCTGGGTACAATTGTTGTGTACTCACGCCCTTCCCTGCACATGTTTTTCGTGTGCGGATCTAGGTTCTTTCTACCAGACTCGTTCATAGTTGTAGTCACTGCTGCCGGAGACTTCAAGGTACATCTGCCCACGCCCGCAGATCCTCGGAGTCCCCCTCTATCCCTCTATGTTCATTTTTCCCACTTTTGTATAGACAGTGATGTATAGAACAATTAGTACTTGTAGAAGCTTGTGACTTACGGTGTTCCGGGTCTTGGGAGTTTTTTGTGCAGTTCGGGAGTTGATTATTGTATATGCCGAGCGACATCTTAATTGCTTGTTTAAATTATCTATTACTGTTAGTTGTAAATGTTCATGTTTTCTTTTTTGTTTCCGCAAAGTATTAGGCTTACCTAGTCGTAGAGACTAGGTTCCATCACAACAATTCACAGAGAGAGAATTTGGGTCGTCACATCATCATAGTATGTGCATATTGGCGCAGAACGCCAAATAAGTCCAAAATGAATTCTATTTCTTTAAATTTATACTAAATGAGTTGAATTAAAATTCGTAAATATTTGGTGATATTTTCTATATTACAATTATATCCAACATTAAGTTGCTTCATTCAAAATATGAATTAACTTTTAAAGGGCATAAAAGCCAGACAACCTTTAAGAGATATTTTCGTCGTTCAACATTTAGCGTTCTAATATTCGTTCTTTTATAATAAATATAGATATAAATAGATAGATGGATGGATGAATAGATCGATGGATCGATAGATAGATAGATAAATAGATAGATAGATAGATCAATGAATGGATAGATAGATAGATATATAGATAGATAGATGAATGGATGGATGTATGGATAGATGGATAGATATTATTAGCACTAGTTTTTAGGGATAAATTTCATAGACTATCTTCTAGGTTTGCTTTTATCATACAACTCTCCCTTGTGTTTTGCAATATTATATTTACCTCCCATATTTTGATTTTTCAGTAACAAAACTAATTCAAATGGTAAAATTTATATAGTGCTCAATAATTACCCTTTGTGTCATTAACAGTTGAGTACTGTGTTTTGTAACACAATTCTTTTAGGCTACAAATAAAACTGCGTGCGTATACTATTCAAATTGACTAGTTTTTACGTACGTGTGATGCACGTTAATAATAGTTCGTAGACATTTAGCCTTGTTAGGAACCTTAGCTGACGTAATCCATTCTCATCCCCGGCCTCTTTGTTCTCTCGATCATACACATTTTCCAAAATCATATGTCAACTATTTTAAAACAATCTTATTTTAATTTCTTACTTATAGGCTTATTTTCAAACCAAGTTCCTATTAATAGCAGGTGCATGTTCATTCTTAAAGACTTGTATTTCGTTCTGTAATATTTCAGTTTCAATCCCTTGAATATGTGCTTCAATATTACAATAATTGAAAGAGGGACAAATATGAATTCTAATAAATAAGTTATCAGTGAAACCAATATTTATACTGTAGGCCTTTTTCGGTAAGAAACAGCAGCTGGAGGAGCAGCCAGAGTCCAGGCCAAGTCCAAGACGGTTTGCATTGCGGGTGAAGATAAAGGTTGTGGGGTTAGTTTTAACAGATTTGGAGTAAAACCGTTAATGCTAGGGGCTTGGACCAAAAAGTTTAACTTTTTGCATACATTTAAGGACTATTTCTCCCAAGTGATATATATATCAAGGACTAAAATATTCCAACCCCCATATATTAAGGATTATTTTGGCCATTTTCTCTAAACCATCACGAGACGTGTTGCTAAAAGTTTACTTCTTGTGTTGTATGATTGTATCTATTATTAATGGTGTGGACAGTTTCCAAAAGTCCATATAACAATCTAGATGAAGTTTTTTTAACTCTTTTTACTTGAGCATTTATGCCCAAAGTATTTTGTCATATTTTGTATAGATATCGGTATTTGCTTAGCCACATAAAAAAAATCTTTTTTTGTTTAAATGGATTGAGTTTCCATTTTTTTTTGGAGTAAAAGTCGGGTATCACATCATTAAGAAGTTACTGGATATATCGCCTCCTAGATTAAATAACTTTTAAGTGAAAAAGTAAAGGATAAGTGATTTTCTAATACAAAATAAAAAGAAATACGAAAGACAAATGAATTTTCTTATACAAACTGTAGAAAAATATTTAATATATTATTTAGGATAAGTAGTTAAGTTATGAATCAGAATCTGATTGAATTTGAATGTAATGACCCGAACCTGTCGTATTGCTTTCTAGAACCCCGTTCCCCTATATAAGACTCCACGTCTGTGCTTTTACTGCTTTATGACTTGCGGGGATGGTTAGTTTGTGATTTGGAAGGGTCCAGGTGGAAATCGGAACACTTGGTTCCTTAAGTTGGCCTAAAAAGGCTAAGTTTCACTTTGGTCAACATTTTGAGTAAATGACCTCGGAATCGGGATTTGACAGCTCCAATAGGTTTGTATGAAGATTTCGGACTTGGGCATACGCTCGGTTCGGGTTTTGAATGACCCGGGAACGTTTCGAGTAAGTCCAAGTTTGACTTCGGTCAACATTTTTAGTAAATGACCTCAGAATTGAGATACGAAGGTTCCGGTAGGTTTGTATGATGATTTTGGTCTTGGGCGTATGTTCGGAACGAGTTTTGGATGACCCGGGAGCGTTTCGGTGCCAAATAGTGAAATAAGAGTTTCCTTAAGTTCAAATTGAGGTTTGGAACGTGTTTTTGTGTTATCGAGGTCCAAACGGAATTCCGAGACTGAGAATAGTTCCGTTATTTTATTTATGACTTGCTTGCAAGTTTTGATGTCATTCCGAGTAGTATAGGTAGGTTTGGCGTATTGAAAGCGAATTCAAGAACTTAAAGTTCTTAAGTTTGATCAAATAGGTTTTGGGGTATGATATTTAGATTTAGCGTTGTTTTGGACGTTCCGAAGGCTCGAGCGAGTCTGTATAATGATTTAGGACTTGTTGGTATATTTGGACGGTGTCTAAGGTGGGCCCAAATGCCATTCGGGCATCGAGCGAGGCAAAAACCAGCCTTAAATGACTGTTGGTGTACCAGATCTGGTGCGACCGCACTTGCGAAGGGCTAGCCGCAGGTGCGAGACCGCTTCTGCAGTCCCAGCCTCGCAGGTAAGACCCCCAGGTGGTGTTGCCCATTTCCGCAGGTGCGGATCCCTTCTCGCAGAAGCGGAGCCGCAGGTGCGATGCCAGGCCCCCCATCCTCTCTTCCGCAGGTGCGAGATTTTTCTCGCAGGTGCGGTCCTCGAGCCGCAGGTACGAAAAACCTGTAGGCAGTGAGGTTTTTTTAAAATACGGGAATTCACCATTTTTGAACATTAACTAGGTAGAAATCATGGGTTAGAGTAAAAACCTAGGTTTTTATGAAAATGAGAGAATTACCAAAGAATTAGTTATGAAATCATACAAAAGCTACATAAGGTTGATCCTTAGGCTATGGGTGAGTGTTTTGTTCGAAAAGTTTCGGAGTCCGAGCATGTGGGCCTGGGGGTGTATTTTGGGATTTTCAATTTAGGTTGAAATAATCATTTAAATAGAGGAATTTCATACTTTGGAGTATAGATTTATTTATTTATGCAATATTTGATTAGTTTCGAGTCCTTAGGAGACGAGTTTGGAGTCGGACGCGTTCTTGACCCGAGAAGTAGGCTTGTCACGAGGTCAGACACCTTTCTAACCTTGTAAGAGGGAATTCTCCCCATAGGTGAATATAATTGATTGCATGTCTTTAATTGCGGGGGGTACGCACGCACGAAGTGACGAGCGTCCGCACGTAGCTACTATTATGTTATGTCGGGTAGTTTTATGATTCACAAGCATGCTTTATATGTCATATATGTAATCTTAAATGTAGTTTAGGTTGCCTAATATCCTTGAATTATTAAGTGGACATCTAGGAAGTTACATTCCGAAATTTATATTATTGAATCCATTTCTGTAAGTATATTCTCTACTAAATTCCTGATTTCTTGTTAATTATGTGTATGTATACGGGTACCCGCGTCGCATGTATGATTCGCGAGCGAGGTAGACCTACTATTATGTCAACTGCGTCGCATGTTCAATTTTCGAGCGTTGTAATAGATGCATCTATGGTTCGAGCTGTTCGACCCTTCGGCAGTGCACATTTATTTTCGCGTCATATCGGCTGTACGTTCACGACCTATCATGTGTTTATTAATTGTTTGGGTATTATGTGAATGTGTGTCTGTTGAACATCATTAAAAAGGAAAACTAGGTAATTTATATGCTAGAGAACTTGACACGAAAAGGTATTTGTAAATGTTATTTGATGCTCTTGTCTTCATTATTAATCATGACTGTTGTTCCTGCTTAGCCTTTCATTTAAACCATATTATTTTGACCCTAGTAAGTATCACATCGACTTCTCGTCACTACTTCTTAGAGATTAGACTGGATACTCAACGGGTAAATATTGTTTATGTACTCATTCTACACTTTTGTACTTAATTGTACATGATCTGAGGCAGATGCATCTGGGTATCAGGCCGGAGCTCGTCCCTGCAATTTACTTGGTTCAGACTTCACGGTGTGCTGATCCTCTTGACGATCCTTAGTAGCACTTCGAAGTCTTCTTTTGTTGTTTCCTGTCTATTCCTTTTCAGACATTAGGACAGTCTATTACATATTTTGCTTTACTCTACTAGTATGCATGTAGACTTGTGACACTAGTTCTTAGCACACACGTTAGTAGACATTATTTTGGGCTGTAAATATTAATTTATTACTTTTATGGCTAATTCTGTTTAAAATTGCCTAAGTTATCCGTTTTTACTTAATGTCTTAAATCTAAATTAAGTATGTGTTGGAAATGTTTCGGTAAATTAAATGAAACTCACTAGTGAATTAGCATTTGGCTTGCCTAACTACGGTATTGGGCGCCATCGCAACCTGAGTTAGGGTTTGGGTCGTGACAACATGGTATCAAACCTCTAGGTTCACGTAGGTCTCACAAGTTACGGGCAGACCCAATAGAGTCTTGCGGATCGGTACGGAGACGTCTATATTTATCTTCGGGAGGAAATAGGGTGTTAGGAAATCTCTCTTTATTCACCTTTTATCGTGCAGGTTATAGTATACTAAATATCACTTTTCTATTCTCTTACAGATGGTGAGGACGCGCGCATCCGACGTTCCAGACCCGGGAGGGGATGCTACCCCTATCATCTAAGGCTGTGGCAGAGGACGGGGGAGGGCACCGGCCCGAGGTAGGGGACGAGTTCGTCCTAGAGCTGTTCCAGTTGCACCACCAGCGGATCCAGTAGTGGATCCCATTACTGAGGATCAGGGCGAGGTGCCCTCAACAGATACTGCCCCGTTGGACTTTATGATGGCGCCAGGATTCCAGGAGGTCATGGGCCGTATGATGCGGCTCATGGACACCATGACCCAGGATGGTTTATTTCCAGCGGATCCTGCCACATCTCAGGTGGGAGAGGGGGACCCAAACCCCTATTACTCAAGTCGTAGGTCATGCAACGGCAGTATATCAGACCCCGGGTACACTGCCTGTGGGCGCATCCAGTAGCAGCAGCACCTAAGCCCAGAACAGCTGCGGACGGCAATCCACATAAGCTATTGGATAGATGGACCAGATTGCACCCTCCTGTCTTCGGAGGTGAGCGTCATGAGGACGCACGTGATTTTATTGATAGGTGGAGGGAAAGACTGCACATCATGAGGATACTGGAGTCCCACGGAGTTGATTTCACTACCTTCCAGTTAGAGGGCAGGCCCACAGATGGTGGTAGTCCTATATACTTGGTAGACCGGTAGATTCTCCTCCCCTCACTTGGGAGCAGTTCACTCAAATGTTCCTGCACAGATCTATCCCACCCTCCGAGAGGGAAGAGTTGCGGTATCAGTTTGAGCAACTGGAGCAGGGTCAGATGTCCGTGACCAACTACGAGGCTCGATTTTCAGAGTTGTCTTGCCATTCCCTCATGATACTTCCTACAGATGCTGAGAGAGTGCATAGATTTGTAGCTGGGTTGCACTCAGGTATTAGGGCCAACATGGCCCGAGAGGTGGAGATGGGGACTCCTTATCAACTTATGGTCGAGATTGCTCGTCGAATTGAGGGCTATCGTTCGAGGGGAAGAGAGCAGAGATAGCAGGATAAGAGAGCTAGATTTTCTGGAGATTTAAAAGGTGCTCCAGCCAGGAGCATAGGTCAGTTCAGTAGGAGCCATCCTAGTAGGCCTCCATATTCAGCACCCCCACCACCTCCCCGAGGTGTTCCAGCGAGGCCTTATTTCAGCGCTATGCCGGAGAGTTCTTACCGCCCGCCAGCTATACAGGGTTCCTCCGGCAGGTATTCTGGTCATCAAGGGTCTTCCAGCCCTTACTTCAGTGCTATGCCAGAGAGCTCTCATCGTCCTCCAGCTATTCAGGGTCCTTCAGGGCAGCATGCCATGGTGCCGAGAGGTTGTTATGAGTGTGGGGATCCAGGCCATATTAAGAGGACTTTTCCCAGGCTTCGGGGCAAGCAGTGCAGCAGGGTTACCAGCCTATGAGTCCAGCACCACGGGTCCGGCCACCGAGACGTGGAGGACAAGCTGGCAGGGGTCGTCCTAGAGGTGGAGGCCAGGCAGGGGGAGCCCAGTCAGCTCCTGTTTATTCCGGTGGAGGTCAATCATCCGGTGCTCCAACCAAATTCTATGTTATTCCGTCCATATCAGATGCAGTGGCCTCAAATGCCATGATCACAAGTATTATTTCAGTATGCGGTAGAGATGCATCGGTATTATTTGATCCAGGATTCACTTATTCATATGTATCAGCTTTGTTTGCTCATTTCCTGTATATTCCTTGTGAGTCCTTGGGTACTCTTGCTTATGTGTCCACTCATGTGGGCGATTTATTGGTCCTGTGTGGTTACATTCTGGGGGTTCGAGACCAGAGAGGACCTCCTGTTGCTTGATATGGTTGATTTTGAGGTCATCCTAGGCATGGATTGGCTATCTCCTTATCATGTTGTTCTATATTTCCATGCCAAGACGGTTACTCTAGCCATGCCCGAGTTGCCGACATTGGAGTGGAGAGGTTCCTCACTTAGTGCATCTAGTCGGGTTATTTCTGACCTGAATGCTCGACATATGGTTGAGAAGGGTTATTTGGCTTATCTTACTTATGTGCAGGACACCACCGCCTAGTCTCCGACGATTGATTCAGTGCCAGTAGTTTGAGAGTTTGTTGATGTATTCCCTTCAGACCTTCCAGGTATGCCACCGGATCGTGATATTGATTTTTGCATTGACTTAGCTCTAGGCAGCCAGCCTATATCTATTCCCCCATACCGTATGGCTCCGAAAGAATTGAAGGAATTAAAAGAACAACTTGAGGAGTTATTAGCTAAGGGGTTTATCAGACCGAGCGTATCGCCTTAGGGAGCTCCTGTGCTATTTGTGAAGAAGAAGGATGGGACTATGCGGGTGTGTATTGATTACCGCCAGTTGAACAAGGTCACCATCAAGAACAAGTACCCGTTGCCGCATATCGATGATTTATTTGACCAGTTGCAGGGTGCTCGGGTGTTTTCTAAGATTGACTTGAGATCGGGGTACCATCAACTGAAGATTCGGGACTCAGATGTTCCAAAGACTGCCTTTCGTACAAGATATGGTCATTATGAGTTCCTGGTGATGTCTTTTGGCTTGACTAATGCCCCAATAGCATTTATGGACTTGATGAATAGGGTGTTCAGGCCTTATATTGATTCTTTTGTCATTGTCTTTATTGATGACATTCTGATTTACTCACGTAGTCTGGGGGAGCACGAGCAACATTTGAGAGGTGTGCTCCAGACTTTGCGAGAACAGAAGTTGTATGCTAAGTTCTCCAAGTGTGAGTTTTGGTTGGATTTTGTGGCATTCTTGGGACATGTGGTATCCGGAGAGGGTATCAAGGTTGATCCTAAGAAGATTAATGCAGCTCGGATTTAGCCACGCCCTACTTCAACTACAGAGATCAGGAGCTTCTTGGGTCTAGCAGGTTATTATCGCCGATTTGTGGAGGGTTTTTCATCCATTGCAGCTCCTCTGACTAGATTGACTCAGTAGAATGCCTCATTTCGATGGTCCGACGAGTGTGAGGCAAGCTTTCAGAAGCTCAAGACAGCATTGACCTCAGCACCAGTTCTTGTATTGCCTTCCGGTTCTAGGATGTATACAGTATATTGCGACGCTTCACGCATCGGTTTGGGATATGTGTTGATGCAGGAGGGGCAAGTTATTGCATATGCTTCACGTCAGCTGAAGGCTCACGAGAAAAATTATCCTGTGCACGATTTTGAGTTGGCGGCGTTTGTTCATGCTCTTAAGATTTGAAGGCACTACTTGTATGGGTTGTCTTGTGAGGTTTGTACAGACCATCGCAGCTTGCAGCACTTGTTCAAGCAGAGGGACTTTAATTTGAGGCGGCGCAGGTGGCTTGAGTTACTAAAGGATTATGACATCACCATTCTTTATCATTCGGGCAAGGAAAATGTGGTAGCAGATCCCTTAAGCAGGAAGGCAGAGAGTATGGGTAGCTTGGCTTATATTTCAGCGGAGGAGAGAACTCTAGCGTTGGATATTCAGTCCTTGGCTAATCTTTTGGTGAGGTTGGACCTTTCAGAACCTCGTCGAGTTCTTGCACGTGTGGTTGCTCAGTCTTCATTATTGGGGGAGATCAAGGCTCGGCATTTTGATGATCCACGCTTGGCAGAGCTACGGGAGGCAGTAGTGTAGGATGGTGCCAAGGAGGTTTCTATCGGTGAGGATGGCGTTATGAGGCTTCAAGGTGGCTTATGTGTCCCTAATGTTGATGGCCTAAGGGAGAGGATTCTAGAAGAGGTTCACGGTATTCTATTCATCCTGGTGCTACGAAGATGTATCGTGACTTGAAGCAGCATTTCTGGTGGAGGCGGATGAAGAAAGACATAGTGGAGTATGTGGCTAGGTATCTAAATTTCCAGCAGGTTAAGTATGAGCACTAGAGGCCAGGAGGCCTACTTTAGCATATGCCTATACCTGAGTGGAAATGGGAGCGCATCACTATGGAATTCATAGTTTGGTTATCTCGGACCTTGCGGAAGGTTGATGTGGTTTGGGGCATCGTGGACAGGTTGACCAAGTCGGAGCATTTCATTCCAGTAGCTACTACTTATACTTCAGAGAGGTTGTCCCAGATCTACATTCGGGAGATAGTTCGGTTGCACTGTGTGCTTGTGTCCATTATATCATATCGAGGTCCTCAGTTCGCCTCGCACTTCTAGAGAGAATTGCAGAGTGAGTTGGGCACCCGGGTAGAGCTCAGCATAGCATTTCACCCTCAGACTCAGTCGGAGCGGATAGGTCAGATATTGGAGGACATGCTCAGGGCATGTGTGATTGACTTTGGAGGTCAGTGGGACCAATTCTTGCCTTTGGCCGAGTTTGCGTATCATAATAATTATCAGTCAAGCATTAAGATGGATCCATTTGAAGCCTTGTATCGTCGGCGGTGTCGTTCTCCTATCAGGTGGTTCGAGCCTGGCGAGGCTAGGTTATATGGCACTGACCTGGTGAAGGATGCTTTGGAGAAAGTAAAGTTAATTCAGGAGAGGCTTCGCACAGCACAGTCCAGACAAAAGAGTTACGCGGATCAGAAGGTGCGTGATGTATCATTTATGGAGGGAGAGAAGGTTCTGTTGAAGGTCTTGCCGATGAAGGGTATTATGAGGTTTGGGAAGAAGGGAAAACTGAGCACAAGGTTTATAGGTTTATTCGAGGTGTTGAGGCGAGTTGGAGAGGTTGCTTATGAGCTTGCTTTACCTCCCAGTTTATCATGAGTTCATCCGATCTTCCATGTGTCCATGCTCCGGAGATACCACGCCGACTTCTCTCACGTGGTATATTTCAGCACCATATATCTAGAGGAGAGGTTGGGCTACGAGGAGGAGCCAATTGCTATTATTGGCAAGCAGGATCGCCAGTTGAGGTCCAAGAGGGTTTCCGCCATAAAGATCCAGTGGAGGGGCCAACTAGCCGAGTAGGCGACTTGGGAGTCCGAGGAGGACATGCGGAGCAGATATGCACACTTATTCAGCACTCCAGGTATGATTCTAGACCCGATCGAGGACGAACGTTTGTTCAAGAGGTGGAGAATGTAACGACTCGACTGGTCGTTTTGTGTTCTATGACCCCGTTCCCCTAAATGAGACTTCTCGTATTTTCTTTTACTGATTTATGACTTGCGGGGACAGGTGGTTCGGGATTTGGAGGAGTTGGGAATGGTTTAGGAACACTTAGTTCCTTAAGCTTGGCCTTTAAGGCCAAGTTTGACTTCAGTCAACATTTTTTGTAAATGACATCGGAATCGAGATACGAAGGTTCCGGTAGGTTCGTATGATGATTTCAGACTTAGGCGTATGTTCGGAATGAGTTTTGGATGACCCGGGAGCGTTTCGGCGCCAAATAGTGAAATAAGAGTTTCCTTAAGTTCAAATTGAGGTTTGGTCGGAACGTGTTTTTGCGCTATCGAGGTCCAAACGGAATTCTAAGATTGGGAATAGTTCCGTTATGTCATTTATGACTTGCTTGCAAAATTTGGTCTCATTTCGAGTAGTATAGGTAGGTTCGTCGTATTGAAAGCGAATTCAAGAACTTAAAGTTCTTAAGTTTGATCCAATAGGTTTTGGGGTATGCTTTTTAGATTTAGCGTTGTTATGGACATTCCGAAGGCTCGAGCGAGTCCGTATAATAATTTAGGACTTGTTGGTATATTTGGACGGGGTCTCGGGTGGACCCATATGCCATTCAGGCATCGAGCGAGGCAAAAACCATCCTTAATAATTGTTGGTGCACCAGATCTGGTGCGACCGCACCCGCGGAGGGCTAGCCGCAGGTGCGAGACTGCTTCTGCGGTCCCAGCCTCGCAAGTGCGACCCCCCAGGATGTGTTGCCCATTTCCGCAGATGCGGATCACTTCTCGCAGAAGCGGAGCCGCAGGTACGAACTCCCCTCCGTAGGTGCTATGCCAAGCACCCCTTCCCCTCCTCCGCAGGTGCGAGAGTTTTATCGCAGATACGAGACCCCATGTGCGTTCCTCGAGCTGCAGGTGAAAAAATTCTATAGGTGGTGAGGTTGTTTTAAAATACGGGAATTCACCATTTTTGAACATTTACTTCATCCTTGGGCGATTTTTAGAGCATGCAAAGGGGATAAACGGCCTAGCTACTGTACGGTAAGTAATTCATATCCTAAACTTAGCTTAATACTTAAATTCTTAGGTAGATTAACACATTAATTAGTAGAAATCATGGGCTAGAGTAAAAACCTAGGTTTTTATGAAAATGAGAGAATTACCAAAGAATTAGTTATGAAATTATACAAAAACTACATAATGTTGATCCTTAGGCTATGGGTGAGTGTTTCCTTTGAAAATTTTCGGAGTCCGAGCATGTGGGCCTGGGGGTGTGTTTTGGGATTTTTCAATTTAGGTTTAAATAATCATTTAAATAGAGGAATTTCATACTTTTGAGTATAGATTGATTTATTTATGAATTATTTGATTTGTTTCGAGTCCTTGGGAGACGAGTTTGGAGTTTCGGGTGCGTTCTTGACCCGAGAAGTAGGCTTGACACGAGGTGAGTCTCCTTTCTAACCTTGTAAGAGGGAATTTTCCCCATAGGTGAATATAAATGATTGCATGTCTTTATTTGCGGGAGCTACGCACGCATGAAGGGACGAGAGTCCGCATGTTGCTAATATATGTTATGTCGGGTAGTTTTAGGATTCACAAGAATGCATTATATGTCGTATATGTAATCTCATATGTAGTTTAGGTTGCCTAATATCCTTGAATTATTAAGGGACATCTAGGAAGTTACATTCCGAAATTGATATTATTGAATCCATTTCTGTAAGTATATTCTCTACTCAATTCTCGATTTCCTGTTAATTATGTGTATGTATACAGGTACCCGCGTCGCATGTGTCACACCTCCTTTTTCACCAACCCAGGATTAATGGAGGGGTAATAAGGGAGTTTTTCCACTTTAAGTGACATAGTTCGGATTTGGGATTTATTTGTTATTTCAGAGTCGCCACCCGGATTTTTGACGATGCTTCGGGATACCGTTATGTTGAAATCCCAAACTGAGGAAATTAAGACTCTGTTTTAAGTTGTCTGCGAACCAAAAATCCGGGTAAAAAATTTTGTTAACCCGGGAGAAGGTGTTAGGCATTCCCGAGTTCCGTGGTTCTAGCACGGTCGCTTAACTATTAATATTTGGCCTAAGTTATTTGATTATTTACGTATTTTAACCTATTGTGCATTTATCCTTTTTAAGTTTTAACCGCTTTTGAGATTTATGGACTTATCTTGAACGAGTCACGATGGCGTGCACTTGTTGTTTTTGGACACACCGTAACCGCACCACATGAAATGCACCCGCGATTACAATATGCGATTTTATTATTATTTGGAGTTAGAGTCGGGGGCATGAGTTGCCACACCCGAGTGTAGATTATATAATCATGCGTGATAATTTAAATGCTTATTTGAAGCAAAATTATTATCTTCAAAAATTCTATATCTTTTCCTAAATTACTTGGAGTATAAGTTTAAATAGCATTTTTGGCCTACCAGGTATTTGTTTGTTCAAGGTCCTCTGGGACTAAGTTTGATGGTCTAGGGATGAGAAATTGGGCCATTGGCTTTTAAACTATAAAACATGATCTAAACGATTTGATTACATAACTGCTGAAATATCACTGATTTACCTTACTTATGGGTTTATATCCTACTACAATATCATTCAGGATCTAAAGCTACAACAGTAGTGAATTTATAGAAAATAGAGCCGACATATGTAATGAAAATATGCTACTAGTTTTCACAACAAACCACCACGAAACTGATTCACTACTTATTCTAGCTTTTATTCAAGGTTAGTAACTTAAATTCACATGTTCATGATGCATTCACATTCTTATCCTCAAGGAATGAATATTTCAGTAACAAACAAGCCAATTCAAAACTTTATGAATCCCCTTAGTGCTCAATTAACAATACAGATGCCAAACACGATGATATTCAACCACTAACATGATGAATTTAGAAATAAACAACAGTAACGAAAGCCAAACCAGTTAATGACTAACTCCATTTTTAGAAATTGCAAGCTAGATTCTGTCTCATCTCGACAATAATTAATAAACTAAACTCCAAACAAGAATCTCAATACCAAAAATAATATTTCTACAGCATTACAGCACCTAAACAAGGTAAATATCTATATTACCTGCAGAATTTGAGGCAAATTTAGATAGAGACGAGCCCAAGTAATTCTCATTCAACAAAACATAATATTTGCAGGCCCGAAGTAATACCTGTTAAAGAAGAACTAAACCAAATAGGCACTAGATCTCTTAAATTGGAAAAAAGCAACAGCAAAAACCAGCTCCGGAGAAATTCAGCAGCAGAAATTCAGCAACAGTTAATTGAAAGCGAAACATTGGAACCCACCTCCAAAAATCTTTTCCTTCGGTTCTTGATTTTGGCTTTTTCTGTTTTTTTTTTTAACTTTTGAAAAAAATTAGTGAGTCTAGGAGGGTGGGTGATAGAGAAGTGGTCGACGACCAGACCCGCCGGTTGTCAAGTCCGGCGAGTGAGGGAGCGAGGCAGAAAGTCCGGCGGTTGGCTACTAAGAAGGTCAGCCTTTTGTTTGTTTTTCTGTGTGTTGAAGTGAAGAAGAAAGAGCCTCCATGCAAGGGGAGGATCCGTTTGGTTCTCTTTTAAGGGAGGGGGGTCTCCTGATATGTTGAGGATGACGATGGAAGAGGGCTGGGGAAACGGCGGATCTCCTAAAAGGGGGTCTCTTAGAGATTAGGTCTTTTCTATTTTTTAGGTCTAGGTCTTGTTTAATAGATGAGGGGAAACGGGTCCTAGACCGGTTTTCTCTTGGGCTGGGTAGAATTTGTGTGATGGGTAAGTTTTGGGTCCAGAAAAGTTGGCCCAAATTCAAGTTCAATCTTTTAAAAAGCCACTTTTTCCTTCTTTATTAGGCTTTGTGCAATTAACCATTTAGACTCAAATCTTAATTTAAATCCTATTTTTTAGCTAGCCTATTTATTTATTTTATCTAATGACGGACTAATGCAATTAATTAATTAATTAACCCAAGAATGCGATCTTTGATTTTTAGTTATTTAAAAGATGCATTTAACAACGTAATTAAATCCTAAAAATGCAAGTTAAACCTAAGATGGCATGAAATGAAAATGTGATAATTTTTATGATATTCTATAATTTTAAAGTATTAAACATGCATGAAATGCAACTAAATAGAGAAAAAACTCCTAAAATTCATAAAAAATTATTTTTGATTATTTTTAGGAGTAATTTCCATGCGGGGCAAAACTTGGGTGTTCACAGCTGCCCCTTTTTGCTCGAGAACATGAAGAGTTTTCGGGCAAAGATAAAGTGAGAAACTACGAGCATCTTTTGCCCGTTTGGTACTCCATATGGAAGCATTTGAAAAAGTTTGACCGAACCTTGCTTCAGAGGTTGCTTACATATCCTTGACTATAAAGGAATCAGGTCAGTGTAGTTCTAGGAGTTTTGGTAGCTGGGACTACCGGGAACCTATGATTTCGCCGCTGTTGGTGCTGATTACTGCTCGCTGAGCTCCTTATTACACCAAAACAAAATGAAAAGGACTAAACTAGCCTACCAGCTACGAGTTACAAAATTCCTATCTACAAGTCTTCTGAAGCTTGATCTTGAGTCTTGGTTGTTTCTTCACGCACACTCTGATCTGAATCTTGATGCTTGTTAGTTGTATGTGTTGGTTCAATCTCCTTCAGCTTTTCGGATCAAGAAAAGGCATGCATAGCTTGTGACTTCGATCCGTCTTGAGAAGTCTACATCATTTTCGCTTCTGCACCTTAGGTTTTTTCTTCTCTTTTCTTCTTTTCTTTATTCTGAATTGAGACGTCTTCTTTTGGTCGTCTCGAATCCATTGTCCTAAAAATACAATCTGCACAAAATCAAAAAGCAAACGAACGAAATTTTCTGCCCCAGTTTTCACTTGGAAAATTTCGTGAGTTATTGTAAGGAAATCTATACTACTTTATTATTGAAAAAAGCGGTGAAAAGCCAAGAACAGTGCACCCGGAGTTATTGTAGACTAGGGAGTGGATACCCTATGCCTAAAAAGTAAAATCAACTAGGGATTGGATACCCTACGTTGGAAAAGATCGACAGGTTATGTTGTCGTCAAGAAAAGATCACCGGTGTCTTGGGGGGAGGATCAACGGGTTATGCCGCTGTCAAGAAAGAGATTACCAGGTTATGCTGGTGTCTGGAAAGGTCAACAGGTTATGATGGCACCGGGAAAAGAGATCACTGGGTTATGCCAGTGTCAAGAAAATGATCAACATGTTATGATGTTGTCAGGAAAAAAAGATCACCATGTTATGCTGGTGTCTGGGAAGGTCAACAGGTTATGCTGTTTTCTGGGGAAAAGGAGATCACTGGGTTATGCCAGTGTCAAGAAGTGATCAACGGGTTATGATGTTGTCAGGAAAAGATCATCAGGTTATGCCGGTGTCTGGAAAGGTCAACAAGTTATGTTGTTGCCTGGGGAAAAGGAGATCACTGGGCCAGTGTCTGGAAACAATCAACAAGTTATGTTGTTGTCAAGAAAAGATCACCAGGTTATGCCGGTGTCTGGAAAGGTCAACAAGTTATGTTGTTGCCTGGGGAAAAGGAGATCACTGGGCCAGTGTCTGGAAACAATCAACAAGTTATGTTGTTGTCAAGAAAAGATCACCAGGTTATGCCGGTGTCAGGAAAGGTCAACAGGTGATGATGTTGCCTGGGGAAAAGGAGATCACTAGGTTATGCCAGTGTCATGACATGATCAATAGGTTATGTTGTTGTCAAGAAAAGATCACCAGGTTATGTTGGTGTCTGAAAAGGTCAACAGGTTATGATGTTGCCTGGGGGCAAAGAGATTATTGGGTTATGCCAGTATCAGGAGATGATCAACAGGTTATGCTGTTGTTAGAAAGATCACCAGGTTATGCCGGTGTCTGGAAAGGTCAACAGGTTATGCTGTTGCCTGGGGAAAAGGAGATCATTGGGTTATGCAGTGTATGGAAACGATCAACAAGTTATGTTGTTGTCAAGAAAAGATCACCAGGTTATGCTGGTGTCTGGAAAGGTCAATAGGTTATGATGTTGCCTGGGGAAAAGGAGATCACTGGGTTATGCCAGTGTCATGACATGATAAACAGGTTATGCTGTTGTCAAGAAAAGATCACCAGGTTATGCTGGTCTCTGAAAAGGTCAACAGGTTATGCTGTTGCCTGGGGGCAAAGAGATTACTGGGTTATGCCAGTATCAGGAGATGATCAACAGGTTATGCTGTTGTCAGAAAGATCACCAGGTTATGCCGGTGTCTGTAAACGTCAAAAGGTTATGTTGTTGCCTGGGAAAAGAGATTACCGGGTTATGCCGATATCAGGAGAGGATCAACAGGTTTTGATGTTGTCAGAAAAAGATCACCAGGTTATGCTGGTGTCTGGAAAGGTCAACAGGTTATGCTGTTGCCAAGAAAGAGATTACCGGGTTATGCCGATATCTAGAGAAGATCAACAGGTTATGCTGTAGTCAGGAAACGATCACCAGGTTATGCTAGTGTCTGCTAAGGAGTGGGACCCTATGTTGCTGGAATCATCGGGTTATGTCCGCATCAACTTGGGAGTGGGACCCTATGTTGGCATCAATTGAGGACTGGGATATCCTAGGTTGGCATCGAAAATCATCAATTACGGAATGTATACCCTTAATTGAAAAAGAAAACATCAATTAGGGAATGTATACCCTTAATATGAAAAGAAATCATCAATTAGGGAATGTATACCCTTAATTGGCATCGACTAGGGAGCGTGTGCCCCCATGTCGGGAAAAGAAAATCAATTAGGGAATGTATACCCTTAATTGGAAAATAAAACATCAATTAGGGAATGTATACCCTTAATTCGAAAAGAAATCATCCATTAGGGAATGTATACCCTTAATTGGCATCGACTAGGGAGCGTGTTCCACCGTGTCGGGAAAAGAAAATCAATTAGGGAATGTATACCCTTAATCGGAAAAGAAAACATCAATTAGGGAAGGTATACCCTTAATTGAAAAAGAAAGCATCAATTAGGGAATGTATACCCTTAAGTGGGAAATAAAACATCAATTAGGGAAGGTATACCCTTAATTGAAAAAGAAAGCATCAATTAGGGAATGTATACCCTTAAGTGGGAAATAAAACATCAATTAGGGAAGGTATACCCTTAATTGAAAAAGAAAGCATCAATTAGGGAATGTATACCCTTAAGTGGGAAATAAAACATCAATTAGGGAAGGTATACCCTTAATTGAAAAAGAAAGCATCAATTAGGGAATGTATACCCTTAAGTGGGAAATAAAACATCAATTAGGGAAGGTATACCCTTAATTGAAAAAGAAAGCATCAATTAGGGAATGTATACCCTTAAGTGGGAAATAAAACATCAATTAGGGAAGGTATACCCTTAATTGGCATCGACTAGGGAGCGTGTACTCCCATGTCAGAAAAGGTGTAGTTAAGGTCTGGAGACCCTATACCACTTCAGATTTGAGTTGTTTTCAACATTTCTTTTTTGAATAAATGCGGGAAAGGATTTTGGAGAAAACTTCCTTTTTGGAGTTGTTGCTGCAGAGCTGCTTCTGGCTCTTGCCCCTTTTCTTTTGGTTACACTTTCCTTTTGCAAGGTTGCATTTTGAATCACACATGTTTCCTTCAAACAAAGAACAATTGTCAGTTTGAAACGGTGGTTGATTTTGCGGCCTTGATTATTTCAACTTGCTTGATCTTGTCCCTTTTGATGAATATTTCAACTACTTGTTTGCTTGCTGGGAATTGGGTTTCATCTCTAATCCCGGGGACGCAGGCTTTCCAGATTTTACCATGACAATTGGTCACATGGGACCCAACATTTTGACTTTATTTTGACTTTGTAGGCCTTTCACTTTCTTTTTATTTTGGATATCCAGAGTATCAGGGGGAATTTTTGGCCCCTCAAATTCTGTTGCAACGGTTAGTCGCGTGGGACTTAACCTTTCTAACTTTATTTCGCCTTTATTTGCCTTTCATTTTTGACTTTTCTTCCAACTTTAACTTTAGGGCATTTGGAATATTTCAGCTTTTCAAACCTTGCCGAGATGGTTAGCCACGTGGGACTCAACCTTTCAACTTTATTCGCCTTCATAGGCACTTCAATTTGATTTTCTCCTTTCGAGGGTTTTTGAGTTTGAAGAATCGGCCGCTATGGCCAGTCGAGATCGACTCGATGCCCCTGATGAGGCTGGGTGCCTTTTGCATATTAGCTCGTGTCAAATGAGAGCCCTGTAAATCAGTCTTGCCATCCTTTCTTTGCCTTAGTTTAGGAACAGAGTTAGACCAAAAGGAATTCAAAAGAAAAATAAATGACAAAATGGACAATGAATTTAAACAAGAGGTGTCCCTTTCGGGGAAAGGAAAGGGCTTATCTGGAGTGCATCCGGACTTCAATGAATATGACATGCCTTTTGGAATGGATGCCTGATCCGTGTAAACCGTACGACTCTCAGAAATTCATCACAACTATTACCTCGAGATTGAGGAACCTTTCCCTGGAAACGTTTCCATGCCAGTGACCAATTATCCTCTTTTCGATCAGTGGTGCCCTTTCGGGTTTTCACCAACTAACCTCTCTCATTTCTCTTCTCACCGTTGCCTCACGGTGCCCGTGTGGGTTTTCACCGATGAGACTCTCTCATTTTCATTTCTCTTCTTACCGTCGCCTCACGGTGCCCGTGTGGGTTTTCACCGATAAGACTCTCTCATTTCAATTTCTCTCATTTGCTTGTATTGGATCCAAACAACTGTATCCTCCAATTTTGGACATCTTTGCTGATTGATCGAAAGGACTTGAACAAGATTTTGGGTAAAAAGAATTTGGACTGAATTACAACTTTGGAACCTTTCAGGCGACACATCGCCGATCATATCATAACTGCTGCCCCTAGTTTCACTTTTGGGGAAATTTGGATTTTTATTTTGGTGTGACTGAACCCCAGGAAGAGGTTGCCTACGTATCCTTTCGGAATCAAGTCGAACGTAGTTCAGGGAAACATTTTGTTTTTGTTTTGATTTTTGTTTTGTTTTTTTGTTCTCTTTTTCTTCATTTCATTTTTTTTTTTGCTATTTTTTTTCCTTTTTTTTATTTTTTTTAACAACACTTTCACGTTCCAAAGAGGGTAATCAAAGGAAGGTAACCGGCTCAAAGGGTAGGCAAAAGGGGTAATAGTGTTTGGGTAGCGAGAATGAAAGCCTTCGTCATCTCAACCGGAGAACATTTAATACTATATGGAGGATCAACCATAGTACCTTTTGACTGCACATGCGTTGACAGTTGTTTCTGGGACATTTTTTTTAGCCCCAAGTACAACGCACTCTTTTGGCAGTACTCTTGTTGCAATGCATAGACCTTTCCAATCTGAACCAATTTTCCTTTGGCTATTCTGATTCATTGTTTTATTTCCTTGACCAAACTTCATTTGCATTTATGATCCTTGATTTATTATTTCGAACCCTGGTGGCGTTTTAAGATCTTTTGACTGCACCTGCGTTCAGAGTTGTTTCAGGGACAATTTCTTCGATGTACCCCAAGTACAAACGGACTCTTTTGGCAGTACTCTTGTAGTAATGTATGGATCTTTCTAATCTAAACCAATTTTCCTTTGGTTATCCTGATTGTTTTATTTCGTTGATCTAACTTCATTTGCATTCTGACTCTTGATTCATTATTTCGGAGTCTGATAGCGTTTTAAAATCTGGGCATGAAGTCTGCAGGCATGTCATGTTATTGAAATCTGCATTTAAATAGAACTGAAAGTAGCATAAGAAAAAAGACAAGATTAAGAAAAGAGACATTCTTGGAAAATGAGATATTAAATCCATTTGATTTTTGATTGATTTTTTTTTTGAAATTTAAAGATAAAAGGGTTTACATTGGAAAGTAAGACAATAAAGTAAAACATCCGGATCACACCCTGAGATAATCCGGACGTAGAAAGGATAGCAAGACTTGTTACCGAAACTCTCATCTGATGGGGGAACTTTTAGGCTTGGCCCGTTTTTTGGCTTTTCTTTTGCCTCGACAATGGCTGCAATGGCCTACAGTGCCGGACCAAATTATTCATCTTCACAAATCATTCCGACTATCGGCCCAGTGTGAGCATGCAGGGGGTAATTCATCGTATTTGGGTATTCTTGATCTCCAAGCACTATTGCCTGGACCTCGATGAGGTCTTCCACTGCTCTTTTTAAAGTCCAACAATTTTCAGTGTTATGCCCCACTACTCCAGAGTGGTATTCACATCTAGCATCAGCCCGGTGCGAGGGGGACTCAAGGTTCGGACGGTTCGGGGCCACTGGTTGTAGCATACTTGTCCTGACCAACTTTTGGAACAAGCTAGAGTATGATTCACCAATAGGGGTGAATTGATTCTTTTGGAAAGGCTCTCTTGGGCGCGGATTGTATTGGGAAACATTTGATTGAGGATTATATGGAACTTGGTAAGGATGGGAATTTCTGGGAAGTGGAGCTCGGTTTGGGGTATAATTTTGTGGCCCCGAGTAAGATTGCACGTTCATCACCCCATAGGGAGGCGGTGCCACGGCATATGTTGCATCATCTTGATAGGGATAATAGTGTTGGGGGACTTTAGGAAGCATATATGATTGGTTAAATTCCATGTGGGTCCCCTTCGAGATCGAAGTCATCATGGCTCCCTCTTCTATCTCGTTTCTATTCAACAAACCCCCTGACCCATTCTGAACGGCTTCTGATGTAGCCTTAAAAGTAGCTTGACTCCAAATTCGGCCCGTTTCTAAACCATTTTCGACCATCTCCCCAATTTTGATAGCTTCGGCAAATGGTCTACCCATAGCAGACATCATGTTCTGGAAGTTGTTTGCCTCTTGGGCCTGTAGGAAGACCGTAACCATTTCTGCTTCGTCCATCGGAGGCTTTACCCTGGCAGCTTGCTCACGCCATTTGACAGCATATTAATGAAAGCTTTCCATGGTTTTATTTTTCAAATTGGACAGAGAATTCGTGTCGGGAGCAATGCACATTATATTGGAACTAGCGAACAAAGTCTCGGGCCATATCGTCCCACATATGCCAGTGAGTAATTTCTTGACTCATATACCATTCAGCAGTGATTCCGGTGAGGCTTTCTCCGAAATAGGCCATTAGTAACTCATCTTTTCCACCAGCATCCCTCAGCTGGTTACAATATCGTTTTAAGTGAGTTATTGGGTCTCCGTGCCCGTCATATTTTCCAAACTTTGGCATCTTGAAACCAACCGGCAGGTGAACATGTGGAAACATGCATAAATCGGAGTAGGAGAGACTCTTCTGACCACTCAAACCCTGAATAATTTTTAAGCTTTGCTCTATGCTTCTCATCCTCCGAGCCATTTCTTCCTGCTCAGGGTTTCTCATTGTTCTTTGCTCACCCCTGGGAGACTCATATCGCGGGTGATGAGGGTATGATTTTGTCCTGGGCACTGTTGGATATGCCATAGTGGATATTGGTGGTACAACAAACGTTGCTGGCGGTGCCCTTGAATCCAGCGCCTGGGGGTGATCCACATAAGGCATTCCAGGGCCATTAGGCGGCATTAGAGGGTGCCCACGTAGGATGAGTGGGTTGGGCGCAAGGATGTTGGAAAGGTCATATGAACTGGGGATCAACTCAGGAAAATAAGAAATTACACTTGGCGGGTCCCTGCCGTTAGACCAGGCGTCCCACATTTCCAACATGCGGCGACGCATCATTCTATTTTCTTCAGCAGTTGATGATTCTGGCTGTAGAATAGCCGATGACGGGCTATCCTCAGGACCGATGATTGACAAATTACCGGCGAAGGCCATCTCTACCTTCGGATCTTGTGAAGGGTGGGAAAACGGAACACCAACAAAACCAATCACCAAAACCTGGATAATTTGCACACCGAACAACTTTGTTTGTTTTGAAACATTTAACATACAGGAAATCGCATGTTGAGATGCAATGCACCTAATAGTTAAACGCTTTTACCATGTATTTGAACGCTTGCATGTTTCATCCTGGCCTTTAAATGTCCCTTTCAAACTTTATCCCTTCCTCTTTTTTTTGAATTTTCCATATCTCGATTTCTTTTCCTTTCTCTTTCTGTTATTTTCGCTCTTTATTTTTCTCATTTATTTTTGTCACTCTTTTTTTCCCGCTCTATTTTCACTTTCTTTTCACTCTTTTCTTTATTTTTCACTCAATTTTTTTTCATATTCATTTTATTTCACTCAATTTTTTATGGATATGATCGAACCCGATGGGGATTGACTACGTATCATGACGTCGCATGAATTCTTTTTCTAGATTTTGAATATTGTTTCTAAATTTTCAAAAGAGACTTCTAAAGAGGACAACATTTTTTTTTTGGATTTTTGTTTCAGACTTTTGGAAGAAAGAATTTTTTTTTGGATTTTTGTTTCAGACTTTTGGAAGAAAGAAAAATATCTTTTTTTGGATTTTTGATTTTTCTTCTTCTTTTTTTTTCTTTTGCATTTTTTTAGAAAAATACTTCTAAAAGGTTAGAAAATTATTATTTTTCCTCTTTTGGATTTTGATTGGATTTGTTGTTTTTTTTAAAGACTTCTACTAAGAGAATATTTCAATTAGTCCGAGTTTTTCTTTACAATTTCCGAAAGCGAACTTCTTGAAGAAAAGTGAAAATATTTTTCAAATCTTTATGACATTTGAGAAAGAAAATGAATACTTTTTTTTCTTTCTGATTTTATTTTTTGGGAAATATACTTTTGTAAATTGGAAAAAATATTTTTTGGATTTAATTGAATATTTTACTTTTTTTTTGTTTGTTTTTGAATGAAGGACTTCAAAGAAGAAAAAATATTCTTGATTGTTTTTTTTAATTATTATAAAAATATCTTCCCTTTTTCTTTTGATTTGTTTGGAATTTTTAGGAAGGAATTAACGAAAAATAGTTTTTTCGTTTTTGAAAATTGGAGTCTCAAAGAAAGACGTTTCTAAGAAAGGAAAAAGGAAAATATTTTTTGAGATATATATATATATATATATATATATATATATATATATATATATTTGAAAATATTTTTGGGATTTTTGTTTGATTTGTCTTC
>ML247827.1:0-69869 GCA_005239495.1 Nicotiana undulata
CTTGCCTAACCTCGCCGTTAGGCGCCATCACGACCTGGACCGGTTTTGGGTCGTGACAATATTCTAGCCATCTTTAATATTTTCTTAATTCATCACCTTTTAAATGGTAAGGGGTCGTTTGGTTGGAAAAATGTTATCCCAAGATTATTTATCCCGGAATTTACTATTCCATATTTCCATGGGGATAAAAAAATCACTACAATCAGAATAACTAATCCCGGGATTAATTATACCGCAATTTACTCCTAACCAATTATTGGATAAACCCTTCTTAAATTTAGTCCCTGGATCAATTATTCATTATCCCTCATCCAAACGAGACCTAAAAATGCCTAGAGTTTTGCTAAGTCTATAAAAGTACATATGTTATTGCATTCTGTTTCTACTAGTGATTTTTACATGACATTAAAATAAATTACCGAAAATTAACCGAACCGTACCGATACCGAAGAGAAACCGACATGATTGAGACGAATTTGAAAAGTCTAATTTTGGTTATACATAATAAAATAACCGAAAAATTAGTATGGTACATATTTTATAAAATAACCGGCCGAACCGAACCATTGACACCCCTAGACACAGAGGCAAATATGGTCAATTTTGTACCCTTCCTATAGCAAATACTCGCTAAGGCGATTGTACCACATTCTCCCTGATTGCTTCAATCCGTATAAGGATTTCTGAAGCTTTATTGAACAAGTTTCCCTTGAACTTTTATGTGCTCCAGGAACTTTAAATCCTTCAGGGATTTCCATAAACATTTCATTGTCTAGTGAGCCATATAAGCAGGCTGTGACAACATCCATCAACCTCATATCAAGGTTTTCATGGACTCCCAGATTTATTAGATACCTGAAGGTAATTGCATCTACCACAAGAGAATATATCTCCATATAATCAATGCCATACCTTTGTGAAAATCCTTGTGCCACAAGTCGTGCTTTATATCTTATGACTTCACCTTTTTCATTTTGTTTTCGTACAAAAACCCATTTATATCCAACTGGCTCGACACCTTCAGGCGTTCGGACTATTTGTCCAAAAACTTCATATTTTTCAAGTGAAGCCAATTCCGCTTGAACTGCGTTTTTTCAATTTTGGCCAATCATTTATCTGTCTACATTCATCGATAGATTTTGGCTCAAGATCCTCATCTTATTTCATTACTTCAACTGCAACGTTATATGCAAAACTATTGTTAACAACAATGTTATTTCGGTTCTACCTTTTTCCCATAGAGACATAACTTATTGAGATCTCTTCATTTTCATCATTTCCAGGCACTAGAACCTCCTGTGAGGTCTTATCAATTACTATGTCACTATTCTCTTCCAGAGCAATTGCCTCCATGTTATGATCAACTTGATTATTTGCTCCTTTCCTTTTTCGGGAATTTATATCCTTGGAACCGATTGGTCTACCACATTTAAGGCGTGCCCTAGACTCATTTGTGTAACGACCCGACCGGTCATTTCACATTATCGGACCCCATTCCCCTAAATGAGACTCCCCGTAGTTGATTTAAATAATTTATGACTTGTGGGGACGGGTGGTTCGGGATTTGGAAGAGTTTGGATTGGTATAGGAACACTAGGTTCCTTAAGGTTGGCCTTCTTGGCCAAGTTTGACTTCGGTCAATAGTTTTAGTAAACGACCTCGAAATTGAGTTTCGACGGCTCCGGTAGCTTTGTATGATTATTTTAGACTTGGGCGTGTGTTCGGAATGAGTTTTGGAAGACTGGGAGAATTTCGGCGCCTAATGGTGAAATAGGAATCTCCTTAAGTTCAAATTCTGGTTTGGAACGTGTTTTTTGTGATATCGAGGTCCGAACGGAAATTTTGAGATCGAGAATAGTTCCTTTATGTCATTTATGACTTTCTCGCAAAGTTTGGGTTCATTCCGAGTAGTATAGGTCGGTTCGGCGCATTGTTAGCAAATTCAAGAACTTAAAGTTCTTAAGTTTGGTTCTAGGGGTTTTGAGGTGTGATTTTGAGTTTTAGTGTTGTTTTGGGTGTTCCAAAGGATCGAGCGAGTTCGTATTATAATTTGAGACTTTTTGGTATATTTGGACGGGGGCTCGGGTGGGCTGGGGTGGGCCCAGGTGCCGCTCGAGCACCAAACGAGGCCAAAGACCAGCAGCTATAACTGCTGGTGCACCAGACCTGGTGTGACCGCAGGTGCGGTTTCCCAGTCGCAGGTGCGGGATTGCTCCTGCGATCCAAGCCTCGCAGGTGCATTTTCAGGTGGGCTGCCCTTTTCTTGCAGATGCGGATCAAGTTCCGCAGGTGAGGGCTCCTCTCCGCAGGTGCGAGCTTTGTCCCCCTAGTTTAGTTTCGCAAGTGCGAGTATTTACTCGCAGGTGCGAGACCGCAGGTGCAGTCCTTGAGCTGCAGGTGCGGAACCAATGTAGGCAGTGAGTTCTTTAAAACACGGGATTTGTTCATTTTACTCCATTTTCTTCCACCATAGACGACCTTCAGAGCTTGGAAAAGAGCCCCACGACCTAGCTACTAAAAGGTAAGTGAATTCTACCCTAATGTTAGTTTAATACATGAATTCCTACTTAAATTAACCTTCTAATTAGTGGAAATTAAGGGTTAGAGTAATAACCTAGGACTTTATGAAAATTTAGGGAATTACCCGTTAATTTGCCATGAAATCCTACAAAAACCATATATTAACAATCCTTAGGTTATGGGTAAGTGTTTCCTTCGAAAATTTCCGAAATCCGAGCATGCGGACCCGGGGGTGAATTTTGGGATTTCTTCAAGTCGGATGAAATAACTAAGTAAATAGGGGAATTTCATACTTTTGAGTATAAATTGATGAACTTGTGTAACATTTGACTAGTTTCGAGTCCTGGGGAGACGAGTTCGGAGTTTCGGGCACATTCTTGACTCGGAGAGTAGATTTGACACGAGTTGATCTCCTTTCTAACCTTGTAAGAGGGAATTGTCCCCATAGGTGATCTAAATGACTATGTGTTGATGTTTGTGGGGGCTACGTACGTACAAAGTGATGAGAGTCCGTACGTAGAGGCTATTATTGTTGTGTCCGGGTAGTTAGGCCCACACCATGCCTTGTGTTCTTCCTCGAAATGAATTATATGCTTTATGAATCCATGTTATATGAAGCTTTGTTTCCCTGAGATCATGGAATTTGGAGATTTAGAGGAATTGTTCACTGAAAAGTAATTTAAGAAAATATTGTGTGTGCATGTGACCGCTTCGCAATTTACATTCCGCGAGCGGAGTGTTATTTCCCCCACTCTCATAGGAGCGGGCCGTATGCCACAGCGGATTGAAAGATACATTTATGGTTTGGGTCGTTCGACCCTCGGCAGTGCACATGTTTTTTTTTTTTGATGGCTCAGGCCGGTTGTCCTTATCCCGTATTCGCATGCTAAATTGTTAATGATTTCATGGATATTGAATTGACAGATATTTGGGGGGGAAATGAAGTGGTAATTGTTTAGTTACTTCCAATATTTATTTGATTTGCAGATACCTTTAATGTTTACTGCTTTATCATCTTCGTATGCCTATTGCTTTTATCATATCTTGTTAAATTATATTGTTGGACCCTAGTAAGTGTCAAGTCGACCTCTCGTCACTACTTCTTCGAGATTAGACGGGATACTCACTGGGTACATTTTTATATATGTACTCATGCTACGCTTCTGTACTTAATTGTACAGGCTCTGAGGCTGGTGCATCTGGTTATCAGACCAGAGCTCGATTCTAATTATAGCTGGACCTGACTTCACGGTGAGCTTCTTCTCTTGGCGATCCTCGGCAGCCCTATGGAGTCTTCATTAGTTATTTCCCGTCTATTACTTTCAGACAGTGGGACAATTCTATTGTATCTTTTGTATATTCTGTTTGTATGCCCGTAGGACTTGTGACACTAGTTCCTGGCACACACATGGTAGATGTTATGGTTTAAGAGTCTGTATATATATCGGCTCATGCCTTTTTATGACTACTTTTGTTCAAATTGGCTAATTACCCTTTTAATTTAATGTTTTAAGCTTCAAAACTTGTCACGCGATGGAAATTTTAATTAAATAGGGGGAAAATTCCTAGTAATTTAAGTGTTGGCTTGCCTGACCCTGGTGTTGGGCGCCATCACGACCCAACTTAGGATTTTGGGTCGTGACAACATGGTATAAGAGCTCTAGGTTTACGTACGTCTCACGAGTCATGGGCTGTCCCAGTAGAGTCTTGTGGATCGGTACGGAGACGTCTATATATATCTTCAGGAGGCTATAGGGTGTTAGGAAACCTCTCTTTGTTCATATTCTATCGTGCAGTCGATGGTGTATTAAATCTCACTCTTCTATTCTCTCACAGATGGCGAGGACGCGCGCAACTGACGTTCCAGGCCCGGGAGATGTCGCTACCCCCACCGTCCGAGACTGTGGCATAGGCCGGGGGAGGGCACCGACTCGAGGTAGGGGACGAGGGAGTCCCAGAGCTATTCCAGTTGCACCACCAGTGGAGGATCCCATAATAGAGGAGCAAGGCGAGGTGCCCCCAGCAGATCCTGCTCCAGTGGACTTTATGACGGCGCCAGGCTTTCAGGAGGTCATGGGCCGTATGATGCGATTTATGGACATTATGTCCCAAGTTGGCTTATTTCCAGCGGATCCTGCCACATCTCAGGCGGGAAGGGGAGCCCAGACCCCTACCGCCCAGGCCGCAGGTCAGGAAGCAGCAATACATCATACCCCGGGTACACTGCCCGTGGGCGGGGCCCAGCCTGTAGCAACAGCACCTGAGCCCAGACCAGCTGCGGACGGCGATTCGCAGAAGTTATTGGATAGATGGAATCGATTGCACCCTCCAATCATCGGGGGTGAGCGAGGCGAGGATGCCCAAGATTTTATTGACAGGTGCAGGGACAGACTTCACTACCTTTCAGTTGGAGGGCAGAGCTCGCAGATGGTGGCAGTCTTATATCCACAGCAAGCTGGCAGATTCTCCTCCTATCACTTGGGGGCAGTTCACTCAGTTATTCCTAGACAGATATATCCCACCCTCTGAGAGGGAAGAGCTGCGCTATCAGTTTGAGCAGTTGGAGTAGGGACAGATGTTAGTGACAGATTACGAGGCTAGATTTTTAGAGCTGTCTCGCCATGCACTCATGACACTACCCACTGATGCTGAGAGGGTACGGAGATTCGTCGCGGGGTTGCATCCAGGTGTTAGGGCCAACATGGCCCGAGAGGTGGAGATGGGGACTCCTTATCAGCTTGTGGTGGAGATTTCTCGCAGGATCGAGGGTTATCGGTCGAGGAGCAGGGAGCATGGGCAACAGGATAAGAGGGGCAGGTTTTCCGGAGATTTCAGAGGGTCCCCAGTTAGGGGCAGAGGTCAGTTTGGTAGGGGTCAACCCAACAGGCCCCCATATTCAGTACCCCCCCCACCTCCCCGAGGTGTCCCAGCGAGGCCTCATTTTAGCGCCATGCCAGAGCGTTCCTACCGCCCTCCAACTATTCAGAGTTCCTCTGGTGGTTATCCTAGTCATCAGGGATCCTATGGTCCCTACTTCAGTGATATACCAGAGAGTACACATCGCTCTCCATCCATTTAGGGTTCTTCTTCGGGGCAACAAGCTATGTTACCTAGAGGTTGGTATGAGTGTGGGGATCCAGGTCATATGAAGAGGTTTTGTCCCAGGCTTCGGGGCAAAGTAGTGCAGTAGGGTTATCAGCCTATGGGTCCAGCACCAGCGGTCCGGCCACCTAGAGGTGGAGGACATGCCAGCAGGGGTCGTCTTAGAGGTGGAGGACAGACATGGGGAGTTCAGTCAGCTCCTATTCATTCAGGCGGAGGTCAGTCGTCCGACGCTCCAGCTAGATTCTATGTTATTCCGGCCAGATCAGATGCAGTGGCCTCAGATGTCGTGATTACAGGTATTATTTCAGTATGTGGTAGAGAGGCATCGGTGTTATTTGATCCAGGATCCACCTATTCATATGTTTCAGCCTTATTTGCTCATCTTCTGGATGTTCCTCGTGAGTCCTTGGGTTCTCCCATATATGTGTCCACTCTTGTGGGCGATTCTGTGGTGGTAGACTGGATCTATCCGTCTTGTGTGATCACCTTCTGTGGGTTCAAGACCAGAGCAGACCTTCTATTGCTCGACATGGTTGATTTTGAGGTTATTCTAGGCATGGATTGGCTATATCCCTATCATGTCATGCTAGATTGCCATGCCAAGACAATTACTTTAGCCACGCCCGAGTTGCCTAGACTGGAGTGGAGAGATTCCTCAGTTAGTGCAGCTACTCGGGTTATTTCATTCCTGAAGGCTCGACATATGATCGAGAAGGGTTGTCTGGCGTATCTTGCTTATGTGCGGGACACCACTGTTGAGTCTCTGACGACTGATTCAGTGCCAGTGGTTCGAGAGTTTGCTGATGTATTTCCTTCAGACCTTCCGGGCATGCCTCCGGATCATGATATTGATTTTTGCATTGATGTAGCTCCAGGCACTCAGCCTATTTCCATTCCCCCGTACCGTATGTTTCCGAAGGAGCGGCTTGAGGAATTGTTGGCTAAGGGGTTTATCAGACCAAGTGTATCACTGTGGGGTGCTCCAGTACTATTTGTAAAGAAGAAGGATGGGTCCATGCGGATGTGTATTGATTACCGTCAGTTGAACATGGTCACTATTAAGAACAAGTATCCTTTGTCGCGCATTGATGATTTGTTTGACCATTTGCAGGGTGCTCGGGTGTTTTCTAAAGATGATCTGAGATTGGGATATCATCAGCTGAAGATTCGGGACTCGGATGTTCCGAAGACTGCTTTTCGTACGAGATATGGTCACTATGAGTTCCTGGTGATGTCCTTTGGCTTGACTAATGCCCCATCAATATTTATGGACTTAATGAACAGGGTGTTCATGCCGTATATTGATTCTTTCGTCATTGTCTTTATTGATGACATTTTGATTTACTCACGTAGCCTGGGAGAGCACGAGCAGCCTTTGAGAGTTGTGCTCCAGACCTTGGGGGAGGAGTTTTATGCTAAGTTCTCCAAGTGTCAGTTCTGGTTGGATTCCATGGCATTCTTGGGGCATGTGGTCCGGAGAGGGTATCAAGGTTGATCCTAAGAAGATTGAGGCAGTTTAGAGTTGTCCACGTCCTACTTCAGCTACAGAGATCAGGAGCGTTTTGGGCCTAGCAGGTTATTATCGCTGATTTGTGGAGGGGTTCTCTTCTATTCCAGCTCCATTGACTAGATTGACTCAGAAGAATGCCCCGTTCACTTGGTCCGACGAGTGTGAGGCGAGCTTTCAGAAGCTCAAGACAACATTGACCTCGATACTAGTTCTGGTATTGCCTTCCGGTTTTGGGATGTATACAGTGTATTACGACGCTTCACGCGTTGGTTTGGGATGTGTGTTGATGCAGGAAGGGAGAGTTATTGCTTATGCTTCGCGCCAGCTGAAGGTCCATGAGAAGAAGTACCCTGTGCACGATTTGGAGTTGGCGGCGATTGTTCATGCTCTGAAGAGTTGGAGGCACTACTTGTATGGGGTGTCCTGTGAGGTTTATACAGACCAACGCAACTTGCAGTACTTGTTCAAGCAGAGGGATCATAATTTGAGGCAGCGCAGGTGGCTTGAGTTGCTGAAGGATTATGACATCACCATTCTTTTTCATCCGGGCAAGGCAAATGTGGTAGCAGATGCTTTGAGTAGGAAGGCGGAGAGTATGGGCAGTTTGGCTTATATTGCAGCAGATGAGAGACCTCTAGCCTTGGACATTCAGTACTTGGCTAATCTCTTAGTGATATTAGACCTTTCAGAGCCTTGTCGAGTTCTAGCTCATATGGTTGCTCAGTCTTCGTTATTGGGAGTGATTAAGGCTCGACAGTTTGACGATCCGTGCTTGGTGGAGCTACGGGAGACAGTGGTTCAGGGTGGGGCCAAGGAGGTTACCATTGGCAAGGATGGTGTTCTGAGACTTCAGGGTCGTTTATGTGTACCTAATGTTGATGGCCTGAGGGAGAGGATTCTAGAGGAGGCACACAGTTCTCGGTATTCTGTTCATCCTGGTGCTATGAAGATGTACCATGATTTGAAGCAGCATTACTGGTGGAGGCGGATGAAAAAGGACATAGTGGAGTATGTGGCTAGATGTCTTAATTGCCAGCAGGTTAAGTATGATCACCAGAGGCCAGGAGGCCTACTTCAGCAGATACCCATTCCGTAGTGGAAGTGGGAGTGCATCACTATGGACTTCGTGGTTGGGTTGCCTCAGACTTTGCGGAAGGTTGACGCGGTTTGGGTCATTGTGGATAGGTTGACCAAATCGGCGCATTTCATTCCAGTAGCTACTACTTATACTTCCGAGAGGTTAGCCCATATCTACATTCGGGATATAGTCCGGTTGCACGGTGTGCCGGTGTTCATTATATCAGATCGAGGTCCTCAAATCACCTCGCACTAATGGAGAGCATTGCATAGTAAGTTGGGCACCCAGATAGCTCTCACCACAGCATTTCACCCTCAGACTGATGGTCAGTCGGAGCGTACATTTCAGATATTGGAGGACATGCTCAGGGCATGTGTGATTGATTTCGGAGGTCAGTGGGACCAGTTCTTGCCTTTGGCCGAGTTTGCTTACAATAACAGTTATCATTCCAACATCGAGATGGCTCCATTTGAGGCTTTGTATAGTCGATGATGTCATTCTCCTATCGGGTGGTTTGATCCTGAAGAGGCTAAGTTGTATGGCCCTGACCTAGTGAAGGATGCTTTAGAGAAGGTAAAGTTGATTCAGGAAAGGCTCCGCACAGCACAGTCCAGGCAGGAGAGTTACGTGGATCAGAAGGCGCGTGATGTATAATTTATGGAGGGAGATAAGGTCCTGTTGAAGGTCTCACCGATGAAGGGTATTATGAGGTTCGGGAAGAAGGGCAAGCTGAGCCCACGGTTTATAGGTCCTTTCAAGGTATTGTGGAGAGTTGGAGAGGTTGCTTATGAGCTTGCTTTGCCTCCCAGTTTATCAGGAGTTCATTCGGTCTTTCATGTATCCATGCTCCAGAGGAACCACGCCGACTTCTCTCACGTGGTTGATTTCAACACCATTCAGCTGGATGAGAAGTTGGGCTACGAGGAGGAGCCAGTTGCTATTATTGACACACAGGATCGCCAGTTAAGGTCCAAGAGAGTTTCTGCCGTGAAGGTCCATTGGAGGGGCCAGCTAGTTGAGGAGGCGACTTGGGAGTCCGAGGAGTACATGCGGAGCATATATCCACACGTGTTCAACACTTTAGGTATGATTCTAGAACCGTTCGAGGACGAACGTTTGTTTAAGAGGCAGAGAATGTAACGACATGATCGGTTGTTTCGCGTTATCGGACCCTGTTCCCCTAAATGAGACTCCCCGTAGTTTCTTTTAATGATTTATGACTTGTGGGGACGGGTGGTTCGGGATTTGGAAGAGTTTGGATTGGTATAGGAACACTAGGTTCCTTAAGGTTGGCCTTCTTGGCCAAGTTTGACTTCGGTCAACATTTTTAGTAAACGACTTCAGAATCGAGTTTCGATGGTTCTGATAGCTTCGTATGATGATTTCGGACTTGGGTGTGTGTCTGTAACGGGGTTTGGACCACCCGGGAGCGTTTCGGCGCCTAATGGTGAAATAGGAATCTCCTTAAGTTCAAATTCTGGTTTGGAATGTGTTTTTTGTGTTATCGAGGTCCGAACGGAATTCTGAGAGCGCGAATAGTTCCTTTTTGTCATCTATGACTTGCTCGCAAAGTTTGGGTTCATTCCGAGTAGTATAGGTTGGTTCGGCGCATTGTTAGCGAATTCAAGAACTTAAAGTTCTTAAGTTTGATTTTAGGGGATTTGAGGTGTGATTTTGAGTTTTAGTGTTGTTTTGGGTGTTCTGAAGGCTCGAGCGAGTCCGTATTATGATTTGGGACTTGTTGGTATATTTGGACGGGGACTCGAGTGGGCCCAGGTGCTGCTCGGGCACCAAACGAGGCCAAACACCAACAACTATAATTGCTGGTGCACCAGACTTGGTGTGACCGCAGGTGCGGTTGCCCAGTCGCAGGTGCGGGACCGCTCCTGGGGTCCAAGCCTCGCAGGTGCGTTTTAAGGTGGGCTGCCCTTTTCTCGCAAATGCGAATCAAGTTCCTGCGGAACTTGATCCGCAGGTGCGAGCTTTGTCCCCCTAGCCCAGTTCCGCAGGTGCGGTCCTTGAGCCGCAGGTGCGGAACCACTGTAGGCAGTGAGTTCTTTAAAACACGAGATTTGTTCATTTTACTCCATTTTCTTCCACCATAGACGATCTTCAGGGCTTGGAAAAGAGCCCCACGACCTAGCTACTGAAAGGTAAGTGAATTCTACCCTAATGTTAGTTTAATGCATGAATTCCTAGTTAAATTAACCTTCTAATTAGTGGAACCCAAGGGTTAGAGTAATAACCTAGGGCTTTATGAAAATTTAGGGAATTACCCGTTAATTTGCCATGAAATCATACAGAAACCATATATTAACGATCCTTAGGTTATGGGTAAGTGTTTCCTTCGAAAATTTCCGAAATTCGAGCATGCGGACCCGGGGGTGAATTTTGGGATTTCTTCAAGTAGGATGAAATAACTAAGTAAATAGGGGAATTTCATACTTTTGAGTATAAATTGATGAACTTGTGTAACATTTGACTAGTTTCGAGTCCAGGGGAGACGAGTTCGGAGTTTCGGGCGCATTCTTGACCCAGAGAGTAGATTCGACACGAGGTGAGTCTCCTTTCTAACCTTGTAAGAGGGAATTGTCCCCATAGGTGATCTAAATGACTATGTGTTGATGTTTGTGGGGGCTACGTACATATAAAGTGACGAGAGTCCGTACGTAGCAGCTATTATTGTTGTGTCTGGGTAGTTAGGCCCACACCATGCCTTGTTTCCTCGAAATGAATTATATGCTTTATGAATCCATGTTATATGCAACTTTGTTTCCCTGAGATCATGGAATTTGGAGATTTAAAGGAATTGTTCACAGAAAAGTAATTTAAGAAAATATTATTTGTGCATGTGACCGCTTCGCAATTTACATTCCGCGAGCGGAGTGTTATTTCCCCCACTCTCATAGGAGCGGTTCGTACGCCACGACGGATTGAAATATACATTTATGGTTTGGGTCGTTCGACCCTCGGTAGTGCACAGATATGGTTATTATGATGGCTCAGGCCGGTTGTCCTTATCTCGTATGCGCATGCTAAATTGTTAACGATTTCATGGATATTGAACAGACAGATATTTGGGGGGGGGGGGGGAAATGAAGTGGTAATTGTTTAGTTACTTCCAGTATTTATTTGATTTGCAGATACATTTAATGTTTACTACTTTATCATCTTCGTATTCCTATTACTTTTATCATATCCTGTTAAATTATATTGTTGGACCCTAGTAAGTGTCAAGTCGACCTCCCGTCATTATTTCTTCGAGATTAGACGGGATACTCAGTGGCTACATATTTATTTATGTACTCATGATACGCTTCTGTACTTAATTGTACAGGTTCTGAGGCTGCTGGAGCTCGATTTTGATTATAGTTGGACCTGATTTCACGGTGAGCTGCTTCTCCTGGCGATCCTCGGCAACCCTATGGAGTTTTCTTTTGTTATTTCCCGTCTATTACTTTCAGATAGGGGGATAGTTCTATTGTATCTTTTGTATATTCTGTTAGTATGCCTGTAGGACTTGTGACACTAGTTTCTGGCACACACGTGGTAGATGTTATGGTTTACGGGTCTGTATATATATCGGCTCATGCCTTTTTATGACTACTTTTGTTCAAATTGGCTAATTACCCTTTTCATTTAATGTTTTAAGCTTCAAAACTTGTCATGCGATGGATTGTTTAATTAAACAGGGGGAAATTCCTAGTAATTTAAGTGTTGGCTTTCCTGACCTCGGTGTTGGGCGTCATCACGACCCGAGTTAGGATTTTAGGTCGTGACAATTTGCATTATTATACTGTCCAGCTGGGACATCAACTCAAATTGGAGCATTTACAGTCGGAATCTGCGATTCAGTAACCCGTGGAAGGTTAGTAAATGCATCTGGCAATTGATTTGCAATATTTTGCATATAAATGATCTTTTAACTTCTCGTTCACAATTATTTGTTCGAGGATCCAAATGAGATAGAGATAATACGTTCCAATCTATCTATTTTCCAGCCGTTTATTCTCCCCTTGATGTTGGAAAAACTGATTCTTCAAAATGACAATCAACAAATTTGGTTGTAAACAAATCTCCTGTCATAGGCTCCAGATATTTTATAATAGAAGGAGATTCATAACCAACATATACTCCCAACCTTCTCTGGGGACCCATCTTTGTGTGTTGTGGTAGAGCAGTTGGAACATATACCGCACATTCAAAAAAAATTAGATGGACAATATTTGGTTCCTTACCAAAAGCCAAATGTAATGGGGAGACTTTATGATAACTAGTTGGCCTTATGCGCACAAGTGCTCCTGCATGCAAAATAGCATGTGCCCACATTGAAAGGGAAAATTTTGTCCTCATTAGCAATGGTCTAACTATTAATTGGAGGCGTTTAATCAATGATTCTTCTAGACCATTGTGAGTATGAACATGAGCAACCGGATGCTCAACTTTTATTTCAGCGGCCATACAATAATCAGTAAAGGCCTGAGATGTAAATTCACCAGCATTATCAAGGCGAATTGTCTTAATTGCATAACCTGGAAATTGTGCTCTTAACCTTATTATTTGGGCCAACAATCTCGCAAATGACATATTACGAGTCGATAATAAGCACACATATGACTATTTTGTAGATACGTTTATCAAGATCATAAAATACTTGAATGGTCCACATGGAGGGTGTATAGGCTCACATATATCACCCCGTATACGTTCCACAAATGCAGGGGATTCAATACCAACTTTAGCTGTTGATGGTTTAATAACCAATTTTCCTTGAGAACAAGCAACACAAGAGAATTACTTAAATTGAAGAATCTTCTTGTTCTTCAATGTTGGCCCATTTGAATTCTCTATTATTCTGCGCATCACGTTAGAACCGGTATGGCCTAACCGGTCATGCCAAATGATAAAATCATTCGAAGTAGTAAACCTTTTGTTTACTATGGCATATGATTCAACCAAATCAATGTTTGTGTGGTACAATCTAGAAGAAAATGCGGGTAATTTTTCGTGTACACATTTTCCCCCACTTTTATTGTAGTAATATAAAGGTATTCAACATTTCCTTTGTTAGAGGTCTCAACATGATAGCCATTTTGGCGAATAACTTTGAAACTCAACAAGTTTCTTTGAGACTTACTACAATACAATGCATATTAATAGTTAATATCGTTCCTCCAGGTAGTAATAAGGCCGCTCTTCCAGATCCCTCAATTAACTTTGTACTACCATATATTGTATTAACATATGCCTTTTTCATAACCAAATAAGAGAATTTTCTTTTCTCTTAATATTGTGTGAGTTGTAGCAGTATCTAAAAGGCATAAATCTTCATTACTTATCTTGGATCCATTGAAGACTAGGGAATTTTATTTTCTTCATAAAAAAATAAAAGTACACCATGAGAAATACGAAAAAACTAACAATAACATAAGACAACTTAAGTACTACTTGAACATAAAAACAACTTTATACGAGACAAACAAAAACTGAAAATAAAAATAACAACATAATTGCATCCCCGGTAAAATGATCAAACTTTAGTTTTGATCTCCAAAGAAGTCTTCAACTTCCAAATGAGTAAGATCATCGAGGCCTTCAAAATCATCATCATTCAAAGCAAGATTTTCCTCGTCATTGTCATCATTTTTGTTTGAAGGCCCTGCCTCAAAATTATTTTTAAAGGTCAAGTGAGACTCCACTGGGGCATTTGCAGAAGATGCTCCAACATTATTTGCCTTTATTTTGATGGAGTTTTGATAAATCCTGACAAAATGCTCAGGTGCACGTCATTCAATTTTCCAATGACCTTTCATGCCACAACGGTGGCAGTTACCGCTTTTGCCTCTTGAAGGATTGTTTTGAGAACCCATATTTTTCTCTCGTTTGACATGACCACCACGATGACGACTATTATATCGTCTCTTACCATTGTCGTGCCCACGTACATTCATATGGCCATGATTATTATTCTGTGTTTTTCCAGACTTATCACGTCAAGCTTCCATATTCGCTTCATGTCACGACCCAAAAATCACTAGTCGTGATGGCACCTAATTCAACCCGCTAGGTAAGCCAACTAACAGTCAATACAATCCAAATAAAATTATAGGAAAATAGTGAAGAATTATCTAGACATTTACAATTTAACCAAAGTTGATACAAATAATTATACGATCAATTTGAAAGTTACATAAACAGATTTACAAAATCTAAAGCTACAAAGGACAAGCGGCAGCTATATCCGAAATGCACGAACATCTTCAGGGTCAGCTCCCGACATCACCAGTAGCTCCACTCTAAAAATCTGTATGCAAGGAGCAGAAGTGTGGTATGAGTACAACCGATCCCATGCACCCTGTAAGTATTTTATCTAACCTCGTCGAAGTAGTGACGAGGCTTTTTAGTTAAAATATGCTCACTGATAAAATCTGTAATGTAAACTAACAATAGAACTATACTACAGTATAATTGAATAGAGCGCATGAAACGAATGTACAAAGCAATAATAGAGTATTAAAAGAGACCACAATTCAACAGTTTCCAATATCTCGAACAATATTTTCTTTAGAGCGAAAACCAGTAAACCACAATAGTCACCCCATAACTTTCATAGCGGGAGGAATATACTCTGATATCAAGTCAATTGCACGGCAACACCCTTCGTGAATTTATCTCAACCTCACCAAATATGCATACAACAACACCATTCGGATGGAAGAAATGCCGATAACAGTAATGACAAAGAAGAAAATATGCAAGTAGCAATAATGAACAAGCATGTACATTAGGGCATCAGTAACAGACTAGGAGGAAATCATAGAGGAAATGACAATAATTAGGAAAAGGAATGTAACTTCAACTAACTATCGTGGTGGAGGCATAAATACAAATATAACGAATAAGAGGGGAACACATGATCATTATGAGTTAACAAAGTAGAAGCATGAATGACTAACAGGGTAGAAGGCATGTACTAAGTGCAACAAAATAGAAACGACAAAGATGTAGCTATAAAAACAGGAAGTAGGCATGGTATTTACAAGTTTAGCAAGTAGAAGTCATGCGCGATACAATAACAAATAAGATAGAGAACAAGAACAGAGCATTAACGATAAGTCACATAAGAACCATAAATACGACAATAACAGCTCAGCGTGACGGCATGAACGTATACACAAGGAAAATATATCACAATAATGCATGTCCCTCGTCCTCACCTGCACGGAAACACCCATCGTTCCATGAACTCACGATAATTAAAAACATGATAATATAAATGAAATGGCACGACATCACCTTTCGTGCTTTACACTCATATAACATGGCACGACATCACCCTTCGTTCTTTTACTCACAAATGATATGGCACGTCATGACCCTTCGTGCTTTACACTCTTTATTACCAAGAATATGTGTATAAATGACAAACAAGGCAGGAAGCATAAATAACATCAAGGAGAGTGTTTAAACGAATCTTCCAAATGAATCCCAATCACAACTTTCCAAGCCATCAATAGTTCAATAAATCCGCAAGAACCTTATTGATCACACCCAACTATGACTTATAAAAAAAACTAAGCGGTCGTTGCAAATATAATCCGGTCTACAAGTCCGGAGTCGAATCACACAGATAACTAAGGCTTAACTACAGTTGTTCACTATCACCAAGAATACAAACTTGAACAATTCCTAACGTATAGATATTAAGATTCTTGTGTTTCACTAACTAACTAACAAATTAAAATAGTAAATTAACACTAAAGATACTACAAGTTGGAGAAAAGACTAAGGAAGTCTAGAGTTATGATTTCCCCATTTGTCGGAATCCTTCTCGCTATGTCTTCTATAATTTTGCCTAAGTATTCTCTACCGATCATGAGCGCTCTGCGTGTTGTAATTCTCTCCCGGGTAATTACGATAATTTAATAGACATACTCTCCCGAGTTACGCTATCTGGCTTTAATTACAGCTCGCTTAGATCGCACCCAAGGTTTCGTTATCCCTAATCCCACCTTTAAACCCTTGGTTATTGATTCCTCACATACGTCGGGAGTGATGTTGTTCAACAACTACCTAAATATGCAGTATCTCCCGAGTAATACATACTAAATAGGCACAGCTAATTGAGAGCTCTTAAACCAACCACAATATAAACGTAGTTGAACAAGTAGAGAAATCCAACGACTCAATTATATAAAAACATAACAAGAATTTATCCTTCAAAAGGTTCCATCAAAACCCTAGATAAAAAATTAGCTATTCATAATAGTATGTAAAAATACAATACTAAAAGTCATAATCAACAATAAAAAATAGGAAAAGGAAATAAAAACTTTTAGAAGAATTCCCTACCTTGTTCCTATTGTGTCTCTGCCTCCTTAGGTCGAATCTCTGTAAACAATACGTCCAACCTCAAATACCATTATTCCATGTATATATACCAAGTAGGGTCAGGCCCAAACTATTATGGCTTCTCCTACGCGAAAAAGGATAGATTTTCAGGTCTGGAGTAGCGCGGCCGCGCATATCAAAAGGTTTTTGCCCCATTTTGAGCGTCAGGTCTGCGGTCGCATATTCGACCGCGTATTTCACCCAGTTCCGTTTGGAATTTGGAAAAGCGTAAAACACTAAAGTTGTATACCTTTGAGTTAGATTTCCAACCATATATTATATAGCCCAAATGGAGTTTGGAGCAAAAAGTTATTTCAATTTTACTAAACAATGCACAATATGCCTCCTCGAGTCTTCGTTTGTTCTTAACTATCCAATTTGACCCCTGAACATTATCCCGGATTAATTCCTTGGTCTTTTAATCAGACTTCAAAGCTACAAATCACTTGAATTCATTCTATATCATTTATGTAGCTCGGAATCACTCCTACAAGGCATAAAACACACAATTCATACAAAACACTAGCGATTAAAGTTCAAACTCAATTAAAGTGCAGTAAATTAGAGTGTAATAAGCGACTAAAATACGCAATTATAGCCTATCATCAACACCCCACACTTTAACCATTGCTCGTCCTTGATCAATCAAACTACACTTTATATAGACACGACCTTTTTAAACAATTCTCCTAAAGTTGTGCATTGTCCCCAATGCACACCCATACATACAAGAGGGTAAAAAAACCTCTCTGGTAGGCCAAGGCCGAAGAACTAGCATCTCATGGGGTACTCAGACTTCTCCTAGGCCTGGTCATTCGTGCGGGTACCTCACACTTAGTTCAACCAATGGTTTGCTGTTGCATCCTTCCAATGACTTTGCGTTCCATGCTCCTCAAAAATCAAAAATCGACACTACAAAAATAATATAATACAAAAATAGTAATAAATAAAAAAAACAAAAGAAAGCAGTAAAGTTGGGTTGCCTCCCAACAAGCGCTTGATTTAACGTCGCGGCACGGCGTGAATCACTTTTTGCTTCCACCTTGAGCTTATGAATTCAACCCCAAGTTTTGATTCAAGCTTATGATTATGCTCCTGGGTGGTGGAACAAATCTGACTGATCCAATAAATCAATGTAGTATTCTGCACTTCTTGTCCTTTGGATGAGATGTGTATTCCCGACTTTCTAACACGAAGAATTCCAGAATGTAGGCATCTTGTTCCTTACTCCTTGACTCCTCAAGTGGCTCGGACGACTCTATTTCCATATCATCATCCAAACACAATGTGAAAAAGTGCTTGGAGTGTGGAACAATGCGCTCAGTTACATAAACATTGGGATTGTCAACATCCTCAACACTAATGACACTAGAGTCAACTAAATATGCCTCAATATCCTTGGTTGACTCTAGTATCTCTTCTACAACATCGGCATCCTCAAATCTAGTTCGATTGATTGTTGGTGTTCTACTCTAGCCTTCTCCTCTAGATCATCCTCGTATTTTTTTAAATCCTCCAGTATAATGGCAATAATAGCAGCTAATTCATACTCATATTGGCTACTATCCACAATGTCAACTTGTTGCTCTTTACAAGGTTCAGTTATTTATTCGCTTGAGCCTCCAAGTTGTGAATAGTTGCCTCTTGCCTTTGTAACCGCAATTCTATCTCATCATATTTTTCCATAAGACACTTTAGCATATCCTCGATCTCTTTCAGATCCTCATACATGGGTTCTTTGTTCCTATTAACTTCACAAAAAAATAAGAACCATCAAAGTAAGGGGTTGGGGGGAGATAAGAAATATAAGAATAACCATGAAAGTGACCATCTTGACCACCACACATATCACACACATTCCACACATAAGATTGAGTTGGTGCACTTAACTCGCTCTCGGGAATATTTTCATAATTTTGCCCTGGGTGGTTTCCTCCACTAAATGCATAAGGAGGATCAAAAGTAGAATTACCAATATCAAAACTCTCATAATTCCAAGATGACATGTCTTTCAGATCAAAAATAAAAAATAAAATAAAAAAATAATCAAATACATGAAAACAAAAATAAAAGTTCAAACTTGCAACCTAGAAATATGTAAACCTATAACTACACCGTTAGTTCCCCGACAACGGCACCAAAATTTGATCACGCCCAACTATGCCTTATAAAAAGGACTAAGCGGTCGTTGCAAATATAATCCGGTCTACAAGTCCGGAGTCGAATCCCACAGAGAACTAAGGCTTAACTACAGTTGTTCACTATCACCAAGAATACAAACTTGAACAATTCCTAACGTATAGATATTAAGATTCTTGTGTTTCACTAACTAACTAACAAATTAAAATAGTAAATTAACACTAAAGATACTACAAGTTGGAGAAAAGACTAAGGAAGTCTAGAGTTATGATTTCCCCATTTGTCGGAATCCTTCCCGCTATGTCTTCTATAATTTTGCCTAAGTATTCTCTACCGATCATGAGCGCTCTGCGTGTTGTAATTCTCTCCCGAGTAATTACGATAATTTACTAGACATACTCTCCCGAGTTACGCTAGCTGGCTTTAATTACAGCTCGCTTAGATCGCACCCAAGGTTTCGTTATCCCTAATCCCACCTTTAAACCCTTGGTTATTGATTCCTCACATACGTCGGGAGTGATGTTGTTCAACAACTACCTAAATATGCAGTATCTCCCGAGTAATACATACTAAATAGGCACAACTAATTGAGAGCTCTTCAACCAACCACAATATAAACGTAGTTGAACAAGTAGAGAAACCCAACGACTCAATTATATAAAACATAACAAGAATTTATCCTTCAAAAGGTTCCATCAAACCCTAGATAAAAATTAGCTATTCATAATAGTATGTAAAAATACAATACTAAAAGTCATAACCAACGATGAAAAATAGGAAAAGGAAAGAAAAACTTTTAAAAGGATTCCCTACCTTGTTCCTATTGTGTCTCTGCCTCCTTAGGTCGAATCTCTGTAAACAATACGTCCAACCTCCTCAAAATACCATTATTCCATGTATATATACCAAGTAGGGTCAGGCCCAAACTATTATGGCTTCTCCTACGCGAAAAAGGATAGTTTTTCAGGTCTGGAGTAGCGCGGCCGCGTTAAGACCACGCTAGTGGACGCGCATATCAAAAAGTTTCTGCCCCATTTTGCGCGTGAGGTCCGCGGTTGCAGTTTCGACCGCGTTTTTTACCCTGTTCCGTTTGGAAATTGGAAAAACGTTAAACATGAAAGTTGTGGACCTTTGAGTTAGATTTCCAACCATATATTATAAAGCCCAAATGGAGTTCGAATCAACGAGTTATGTCTATTTTACTAGACAATGCGCAATATGCCTCCTTGAGTCTTCGTTTGTTCTTAACTATCAAATTTGACCCCTGAACACGATCACGGCTTAATTACTTGGGCTTTTACTCAGAATTCAAAGCCCCAAATCACTTGATTTTATTCCATAACATCTATATAGCCCGGAATCACTCCTACAAGGCATAAAACATACAATTCGTACAAAACACTAGTTATTAAAGCTCAAACTCAATTAAAGTGCAGTAAATTAAAGTGTAATAAGCGACTAAAATACGCAATTATAGCCTATCATCACTTATTATTCAAGTATTTCAACAAATCTCATGAACTATCTACAACAAATCTAGTATCTCAAGAATATTGGTCGTAGCAATGTATTAATGATTATGCATAGTGATGACCGAATTAGACACATCAGCGTATTCTCCGAATTCCATCAAATTTGATCAAGTTATAATAAGCTAAGTCTTAGTTTCTAACATTTAATACTATGTTCTTAGTATATAAGAGTCAAGTAAGGCATGCAGACGTGATTCTACGAGATACAATTTATAACACAATTTAACCCTGACACATGCATATATGCTCGTCACCTCATATATGTGTCACCCCCGCATGTGGCAAACAATGTCAAATAGTAGGAAAAATTTCCTCAACAAAGTTAGGCAAGACACCTCAATTCGGCTAACTCAATACTCAATTTAGCTTTTTCCTTTACAAATCCACCTCCGCTCAGCTCAATCTAGCCAAAAATGACTTAAATACATCACACGATGAAATGGAAAACAATTTCAATTAATAAAGCAATGATTATTGTACAATCTCTAAAAAGTCAACAAAAGTCAACCACCGGGTCCGCCTGGTCAAAACCCGGATCCAAGGGTAGGTCTTGACTACACATAACCTAACGAGTCCAAATACATATTTTTTTCCAAATCCTAGTCCTATTCGACTCTCAAACCCCAGATTTTCATTTTTCAAAGTTTTGAAAAAATCCCAAATTTTTCCCTAGATTCTCATGAATTTGATGTTAAATCTTATGTAAAATTATGAAATGTAGTTGAGAATTGATTAGAGATACTTACCCAATGATTTATGAAAATCCCTTCACAATATTGCCTCCAATCGAAGCTAGGGTTCAAAATATAACAAAATGAATCAAAAACCTGAATTACACAGCTGAAAACAAGTTGCAGGTGTCGCATTTGCGAACCCTAGCAAAAGCGAAGAAGCCTTCGCAATTGCAAACAAGAACATGGCTGGAAAATATCGCAATTGGGAAAAAATGACCGCAATTTCAAACTAGGCATTGCAATTGCGATAAAAATGTTCGCAATTGCGACTACACCAGAAACCAGCAGTTTCGCCGACACGGAAATGAGCATAACTCTCTCATACGATGTCCGAATTCGATGATTCTTTTTGCTATGAATTTGAAATTATGATACAGATCTATTGCTTCAATAAATCTGAATTTGGAGCTCATTTTCTTATGTGGAACCGTTTATGCTTGCGGAAACGACACTTAAGAATAAAAAACAAGCACAACACAACCTAAACCTATCCTAAACTCACTCAAGCCGCTCGGGACCTTGTCCGAAGATACCAAAAAGTCTCGTAACACAACATAGACCTACTAGAGGCCTCAAATCACATCTAATGAAATTAAAATTACGAATCACGCCTAAAATCGGACTTAATGAACTTATGAATTTTTAACTTCTATAACTCGCGCCGAATCATATTAAATCAACTTGGAATGAACTCAAATTTTTCACACAAGTCCCAATTGACATATCAAAGCTATTCCAATTCTAGGAACTACAATCAGAATCCAATATCTTCAAAGTCAACTTTCGGTCAATCTTATGAACTTTCCAAATCTTCAAGTTTCCAATTGTCGCCATTTTGTGTCGAATCCTTCTAAATATATGCAAATCCGGGCATACTTCCGAGTCCAAAATCACCATCCAAACCTTACAGAACCATCAAAACTCTAATCAGAGGTCAAATGCTACAAAGTGAAACTTGGTCAACTCTTCCAACTTAAAGCTTCAATCTTGAAGTTCATTTTTCCAAATCGATTCCGAATAACTTGAAAACCAAAACCGACGATTCACACAAGTCATAATACATCATACAGATATATTCGTGCCCTCAAACTATCGACCAAAGTGCAAATTCTCAAAACGACCAGTCGGGTCATTACATCCTCCCCCACTTAAACATACGTTTGTTCTCGAACGTGCTATGAGTCGTTCCAAAGCTATCAAATCACGGTGTAACCTTACCATGCAAATACCTGGGGGTGATCCCACGTCACCCCGCTCCATGCAAGCCTTCCAACACAACATAACTAGAGATCCTTACTTCAACCTTGGTCCTTAACCTTAGAACCCAATCTCCCACATCCAGAATTCATTAAAAGACTCGAATCTCACATCTATCCACTGTATAAGTCTAAACAAGTGGTGCCAAGCCATAATCGTAACTCAAGATGTAATCACATGATATACCCCATCACTCAGATACTCACAACAGTAATTGCTAACCACCATGGCTGCCCAAAACAAATTCGGTACCAGTATTAAATCTCATATAAAATAAAACCTTATTCAAAACCTCCGTAAATTGTCGATGATGAAAGAAATAGGCAGAATCTCGTAACCACTCATTTGATCAATAAGTCAAGAAGTTCACTCGTCCGACCAGGGGGCATTGCCCAAATCCTTAGCGGAAATATGGTATCATTCTTCCAAACATTCCTTATCCCAATACGATAGTACAAATCTCAGGTCTAGAAACCTTATCACAGCCAATACAAGCAGCCCAACCGACAAGTCTCGCCAAAAACCATATGGAGCCCCACACAAAATCTAGTAGACCAATAAGTAATAATTCATACATGGAAAATAATAGTAAGAAGGTTAAATAAGAAGGCTACTAAGCAAGTTAAGCAGGCGAGGTAATTTTAACATTTTCCTATGAATTATTTTCAACAAAGTGAAAGCAATAATACACAAAGTAAGCATCAGGAGTTACATTTCATCACAGTACCGTTGCGGCGTGCAACCCTATCCCATCATATCAATCCACATAGGGTACCCATCGATCCATAATACTCGGGATCACTGATCACATGTGCGTCAACATCAAGCACAATAGAGTGCATAATATATAACTATGGAAATATTATTAGGAACAAACAATATTGAGAAGGACAAGCACAACTATGGTGAAATAAGCAAATCAACATCACGAAGGCCATCTCGCCCATAATGCCATGAGGCCTAAACTGAATCACAATATGCGCACCAATAATCATGTAACCCTCATAATCCGTCATAACATAAGAGAAACACATAACGTAAACCGGGGCGTGAATAGAATCTATTCCGCCCGATGATATACCTGTGGTAAAAGTTGGGTAGGAGCAAGCAACTCCGATCCGATACATAATACACATCCTCATTAGGCTCTCAAATAATTCCCAAACTAGAGTCCGATCTGTAACGACCCGGTCGGTCACTCCGTGTGATTAGCCATGTTTTCCCCATTTCTGCTTCGTTTTGTGTTGTTTAGTTCATTTATGTTGTGATGGGTCGGTTGGCTCAGGTTCGGAGTAGTTGTGGAGAGAAATGAGACACTTAGTCTCTTAAGTTAGTTTAATAGTTGGAAAAGTCAATCAAAAGTTGACTTATAGGAAAATGATCTCGGAATGTGGTTTTTATCGCCTAGAAAACTTCGTTAGGTTATTTAGGACTTAGAAGCGTATTCAAAATGCTTTTCGAAGGTCCGGAGTAGAATTAGGCTTGAATTGGCGAAAATGGATTATTGGCGATTTCTGGTCGGTAGTGGAAAATTAGCTATTGGGGTCGGAATGGGATTTCAAAAGTTGGAATAGGTTTGTAGTGTCATTTTGGACGTGTGCGCAAATTTTCGGGTCATTCGGACGTGGTTTGGGTGGTTTCGGCATCATTGGCAAAATTTGGAAGTTTCAGGCTTGAATCCGAGTTTAATTTGGTGTTTTGGCATTATTTTGAGTGGTTCGAAGGCTCGACTAAGTTTGAATGGTATGTGTTGGCATGTTTGGTTGAGGTCTCGAGGGCCTCAGGTGTGTTTCGGGTGGTTAACGGATCAATTCTTGGCCTTAAAAGTTGGCAGATTTGCTGGTGTTCAGTTGCAGAGAATTCCTTCTTCGCGTTCACGAGAAGGATGCCGCGTTCGTGAAGGGTTATAGGGAGCTGAGGATTTTTGTTCATCGCGTTCGCGATGGGAAGGCCACGAACGCGAAAGTCTGAGTGGAGTATGCATCGCGTTCGCACTCAAGAGGGAGGTCGCGTTCGCGATGAAGAAATGTCTAGGCAGAATGTTTAAGTCCCAAAATCGAGGGTTTGAGTCCACAATTTCAAAATTCAATAGAGAGCTCGGGAGAAGGCGATTTTGGAGGGGATTTTCATAGGAGTGATTGGTGTAAGTGTTCTTCACTCAAATTTGGTTTAATTCCATGATTATGTCTTGATTTCCATCATTTAATTTGGGAATTTGGGGTGAAAATTGGGAGAAAATGGAGGAAATATTGGAGAGTTCTTTTGGGGATTTGGATGGCCATTTGACGTCGGATTTCGATGATTTTGATATGGGTAGACTCGTGAGTGAATAATGATTCTAGTTTTGTGACTTTTATCAAATTCCGAGACGTGGGCTCGGTGGCCGGGTTTGGCCAAATTTCGGTAGTTTTGATCAAATTTGATAATTTTTGTGTGGGTTTGGTTATTTTAACATGTATTGATGATATGGTACTGATTTTGGTTAGATTCAGAGCAATTGAAGGCCGAGTCTAGAGGCAAAGGCATCGCGAGTTAGGATTTTGGCCGGTTTGAGGTAAGTAATGACTGTAAATCTTATCCTGAGGGTATGAAACCTCGGACTTCACCTTGTATCACTATTTTGGAGTGGCGCACATGCTAAATGACGAGCGTGTGGCATACACTATTGGGGGATTGTGACTCGGTCCATCCCGTAACAACTATTAAGTTGCGTATTTGGCTAAGAAATCATATGATATTTTATGTTTTAGAGATATTTACTATGTTTTGGGCTGAATGTCGTATATGGGCCTCGCGCCAAGTTGTTTGGACCCTTAGGGGCTTTTTACTACCATTTTCTCACTGTGTTGATTTAATATTTATACTCAGTCATGCTGTGTTTTACTGATTTTTGAAACTCACTCTTATTTACTCCATTTGATGCACAAAAATGATATTTTGGGCTGAGCACCCTTTTTTACTGATAGCCCAAGTGGCTTGAGAGGTTTCTGACTGAGTGAGGCTGAGGGCCCATTTTGTGAGGAATAGATATAGATCGGGTTGCACGCCACAATAATATATATATATATATATATATATATATATATATATATATATATATATATATATATATATATATGGATCGGGTTGCACGCCGCAGTGAGATATATTGGATCGAGTTGCACGCTGCAGCGAGATATATGGATCGGGCTGCACGTCACGGCGATATCGGGTTGGGCTGCACGCCGCAGCGATATAACGCTTGGGCTGTAGAAGCCCCTCTGGAGTCTGTACACCCCCATTGAGCGTAGGTATCTACTGAGTGCGATTGCCAAGTGTCGAGTGATTGGGAGGCATGAGTGACTGTGAGGTTGCCCGAGGGGCTGATACCGAGTGATTGTGAGGCATGCTGAGTGACGATTCTAAGCGATGTTATGCCTGAGGGGCGATTTATGAAATATGTTTTTTTTCCCGAGAGGCTATTTATGATTTCTATCATTGTTATACTAAATTTTCTTGAATTTCTATGGAAACTATTGAAAGATACAATTTCAAAGGATTTTTACTGAAATCAGCTTTTTAAGCGTTATAAATCGTCGTATCTATGATTTGAAAGATGAATTGTATTTGTCGTGAATTGATGATTTGTTTTATGTGTTTCGTAATTCTCAGACTTTATTTACGTTCACTACTACTGAGTTGGCGTACTCACATTACTCCCTGCACCGTGTGTGCAGATTCAGGTGCTAGAGTGGAGTGAGTTGCTTACCTGTCTAGGGATTTCGGAGATTTTTGCAAGGTAGCTGCACGCGTTCGCAACCCTGCTTTCTCCTTCTAACATCTGTAGTAGTTGCATTCCCTATACTAATTTTGTATTAGAGATATTGTGTCAGACTTATGTACTTTCTTTAGATGCTCGTGACCCAGTGACTCCGGGATCTTTGGGTTGTGTTAAACATTTTGCTTAATATCTTCTGCTTTAAAAAAAATGCTTAATGAACTGTTATGAACTATCGGTTTAGAAATGATATAAACGAAAGGATCTTTATGTTTGAAAATTGAATTGGCTGGCCTAGTATCACGATAGGCGCCATCACGACCAGGGGTAGTTTCGGGGTCGTGACACGACCATTCCCAAAAAGTCAAATATCCTTCCACAAGCCCATAACAACCTTTCCATAACACATACCATCAATCACCCAATCGTCCACATTTCTTCACGAGTCGCAATCAGGGAATAGTCTTCCAACGAGAACATCCAGTCTCTGAACCTCTTGTATACCAGAATTTCCATACCTGATCTCAACATCGCTACTCAAATAGCTGATGCGTCATTCATACTCCATCATCTTATAAAAAATACCCACAAGTCAAAACACAATGTACCGGCCAACAGGCGAACTCTCCCCCGGTGGGAACAGATAGTGCCAGCAAAACCGTAAACACCCAAAATCGTTCATGTCTTCAAAAACTCATATCCTTCCCTCAGAAACTAAACTGCAACCTTGTATATGCAAATTTTCAACCCCAGATAGCCTCTAATAATCTAACTCGCGACACTACAAAAGTTCCATAATGTCACGACCCCAAATCCTAACAGGCCGTGATGGAGCCTATCGTGGAACTAGGCTAGACAACCATCACTTTACTACGCGTTTATTCAATTATAACAGTTCATAATTTAATAATAAGCATGCAACCATAGCACAAATAATATAATTAAGTCTTAGCGTCCCCATAATATTCTAAACAACCTCCCAAGAACTGGAGTCAATAGTCATGAGCATCTAAGAATAAATAAATCTAACTCTGCTAAAACTATAATATATGTCTCTGAATCAAATGCTAAGACTAAATAAGGAAGGGAAATGGAGAAGCTATGGACGCTGGATAGCTACCTCGAAATCCCGTGAAATGCTGCTATCGAACCTGCGTCAGCTACTGCTGCGCTAGTACCTGGATCTGTGCACAGAGGCAGAGGGAGTCTTTATGAGTACGCCAACCCAATAGTAATGAAAATAAATCACAGTTTGAGTAATATAAACACACAGAACAGATACACAATTCCACAAAAAGCGAGTAAAACACCAAGTCACCATGTAGTATTCATCAAATAATAAGTTCGAAATCAGTTTTCAGAAATCCCTTGAAAACAAGTGAATATCGATATAGCTCAATAAAATTCTCAGTAAAACCAGTGTGAAAACGAAGTAAATCATAGTTTGAAAACTCAGTAAAACCTTTCATAAAACTGCCCCTCGGGCCATAATCATTTCTCGTAACAATATTTTTCAGTATCAGCCCATCAGGAAACCTCACAATCACTCTGCCCATCAGGCAACCTCACAATCACTCTTCCCATCAGGCAACCTCACAATCACTATGCCCATCAGGCAACCTCACAATCAATATGCCCATAAGGAAACCTCACAATCACTCTGCCCATCAGGCATCCTCACATCACTCATCATAAGCCCCGCGGGCATCACTCAATCGGTACCGACGCTCACTTGGGGTGTATTACAGACTCCGGAGGGGCTCCTACAGCCCAAGCTCTATAATAAGCCACAGCATGGCATAAATCACACACAATATAGGCCCGTAGCCTCACTCATATCATCCTCACAATATAGGTCAGCAGCCTCACTCAGTCAGACACTCTCAATTTTCCCCTCAGGCTATAATACACCGGGTTCTCGACCCAAAAACAGTGTTTCATTTTCAAGAAGTATCAAAATACTCTGAGTGTCAAAACAATTTCACAGAAAAGACAGAGTGAAAAATAATAACATATCAGTGAGGAAAATAGTAAAACATAACCCCCGAAGGGTAAACAAGTCGGCACTAGGCCCCAAACAGGCTTACAGCCCAAAACATATCATAATGTATAAATACTAATTAAGCAAAGGCTTAAAAATCGGTTTCGCAACTCAATAGTCGCCTAAATATGGAATATGTTTCCAAAGTTTAAATCTTTCCATTTCAAAACCTGCGAAAGGGTGCATAGTCCGAGGTTTCATACCCTCAGGACAGGATTTAAAGACATTACTTACCTCAAAACTAGCCCGGAATTATTCCACAATGCGCTTGCCTCTAAAATCAACCTCTTAAGGCTCCAAATCTACCAAGTTTAGATTTTTATCATCAATAGGTGCTTAAGGAACAATTTCCAATCGAAAGATGTCAATTTAACTCAAAAATCCGAAACCGGGCAAAACCCGACCCCCGGGACCGCATCCCAAAACTCAGAATTTTTTATCCAAAAGTGTTCTTCGTCCTCTCACGAGTCTGTACATATAAAGAACACCAAAATTGGAGTTCGTTTGACCCCTCAAATAGACCCTTGAAGGTCTCCTAATCTCATGCCCCAAAATCCTATTTTTCTACTGTTTTTCATGAATTAAAAGTTGGGATTATGGTCTATAATCACCCATAAACGAGTTTTAATAATCAATTTACTTACCTCTGTGCTATCCACTGATTTTCTCCTTCATAATTCGTCCAAAAAGCTTTCCTCCGCTCAACAATGGTGTAAAAGAGGGTTTAAGTCGCGGAGAGTTTATTTAAATACTGCCCAGGCTTTTGTTCTCCGCGATCGTAGCTTTGCCCCTGCGATCGCACAGTGTTACCTGTTCTTCCCTCCGCGATCGCAGCCTTAGGCACGTGATCGCACTGCCTTTCCTTGCTACCCTTCCCCACGCGCTTCAGCCCCTGTGCGGTCGCACACACTCGCCCGCGATCGCACAGCTCTCTCCCTTTCTTCACTGCGATCGAACCTCTGCCCCTGCGGTCGCACAGAGTAATTCCTGGGGCCTCAACCACATACCTATGCTATCGCACCTTGCTCCCCGCAATCGCACAGAGTAAATTTCTTCTGCAATTACACCAGCAAAACACCAGTGTTTCTAAGTCCGGACATGTCCGTTAATCACCTGAAATAAATCCCAAGCCCCTCTGAACCCCAACCAAACTTACCAACACGTCACGTATGGTCACTCAAACTTATTTGCACTCTAAAAACATCAAAACTAAAATCAAAACACCAAATTCTCACCGGATTCAAGCCTAAGAACTTTGATATTTCTAAAATTCACCAATGATGCCGAAACTATCCAAATCAACTCCGTTTGACCTAAAAATTTGCAGACAAGTCCAAAATGACATTACAAACCTGTTCCAACTGTCAGAATTCCATTCCGACCCCGATAGCCTATTTTCCACTGCCGACCAAAATCGCCAAAAATTAACTTTCACCAATTCAAGCCTAATTCTACACCGTACTTCACAAAATTATTCTGAACACACTCCTAAGTCCCAAATCACCTAACGAAGCTATCCGAGCCATAAAATTCGTATTCCGAGGTCATTTACCAATAATTCAACCCTCAGTTGACTTTTTCCATTTTAAGGCTATTTTTAAAGGCTAATTGATTAATCTCTCACTACAACCATTCGATTTCAAGCCTATCAACTCTAATACATCAAATACAGTATAACCAATCTATATCAAGTCAATAACAACAATTATATTGCGGGTTTTTACGTAACGACAGACCGGGTAGTAAACACCACACGCAATCTAGGAGAACATCACCACACGCAATATAGCTTCTATACATGTAGTAAACACCAACTCCGGTCCTGGCCATAACCATGATTAATTCTTCGGAACTCATTAACACATAATCGAGTAATCAGAACCAATTGCCTCTAACTCAACCGAGTCACACAGACTAGCAACCCGAAAGTAACCCAATCCGACATGACCGCCCTGAAGGAACCTCCTGGGGACTCGAAGACATTTCTTGTATCTCTCCAACATTGACATGTAGACCTTTCTTGACAAGGAAATACTGCAGATCCGATTACCATTCGCTACCGATTTCTAGCTTTACCGTAGATAAATTTCAAAATCCTTAAAGGCTACATAAGACCTGGAACTCACCAGAACCTTCTCGATAACCACTCACCTTACTCTGATCTTCAATACACAGCTAATACGCATCGAGAAACCCGCGCTCCACCAACATATGACTATTCAAAGAAATAGCCAAGCAATCCCTCGGGCCGGATACTGATACAACGCATGATCCCACAATTCGATCGTCATTAGCAGACTCCACCACTTAGCCTGAAGCCATAGAACACATCGTCGGTAATCCAAAGTACCACATCTTCATATCATGCCCCGATCCCACACGACTATTTAGCTAAATACCTTAAAAACTCATGCAATACTGGTCAGTAGAACACTCTGAAGACTCTTCCAAGCACTTACCCATCCTTGCAATAATAAAACAGCTTCTTTAAATGCTCTGAAATGATAATATTTTCACCCCACCGAATGGAAACCTCATACAAAACACATGATCCCAACTCATAACGCATGAGGCGGCCCACCAGCTATACTCAAATCGACACCTTACCATGAACCCAGCTTCATCACAACAGCTAGGCCACCAGACAGTCTTCCCAAGTTTATGCTTACTAACCGGATATAAGAACCCGCCTCGTACCATAATTGAACAACTAAAAGATTTAACACTACATATACTCCTAAGACTAGACAACACATCGCGATGAAAATCAACCATCTATAGCCCTATGTAACCCATATGCAGCATCAAAGATCGTCGACGCATAGAGAATACTGAGTACGCAACATCACATATGAACGGTTGGGAAGAATCAAAATCGTAGGTTTCAAGATGAAACAAGGTCGCATGATAAGGAAAGAAAGATGGAAGTTTATCCAAAATGCCCTGTAGCCTCTCGAAGATAGGTATGGAAGTCATCACACCGATCCGCAAGACTTTACTAGACACTTGCTCATGACTCATAGACCTATGGATCTAGAGATCTAGTACCAACTTGTCACGACCCAAAAATCACTAGTCGTGATGGAACCTAATTCGACCCGCTAGGTAAGCCAACTAACAGTCAATACAATCCAAATAAAATTATAGGAAAATAGTGAAGAATTATCTAGACATTTACAATTTAACCCAAGAACTAGTAGTACGAATCATGAGGTTCTAATACTTGGAATTTACAAAGCTGATACAAATAATTATACGATCTGTTTGAAAGTTACATAAACAGGTTTACAAAATCTAAAGCTACAAAGACAAGTGGCAGCTATATCCGGAATACACGAACTTCTTCAAGGTCAGCTCCCGACATCACCAGTAGCCCGCGCCAAAACTCTGCACGCAAGGTGCAGAATTGTAGTATAAGTACAACCGACCCCATGCACCCAATCAAAGATACGACAAAGATGTAATTATGACAGCAGGAAGTAGGCATGGTATTTGCAAGTTTAGCAAGTAAAAGGCATGAGCGACACAATAACAAATAATATAGAGAACAAGAACATGGCATTAACGACAACTCACATAAGAACCATAAATACGACAATAACAGCTCAATGTAACGGCATGAACGTATACACAAGAAAAAGATATCACAATATAATGCATGTCCCTCGTCCTCACCTGCACGGAAACACCCATCATGCCATGAACTCACGATAATTTAAAGCATGATAATATAAATGAAATGGCACGGCATCACCCTTCGTGCTTTTACTCACAAATGATATGGAACGGCATCACCCTTCGTGCATTACACTCTCCCTCACATGATAATGTATATACAATGGCACGGCATCACCCTTCGTGCTTTACACTCTTCCTTACCAAGCATATGTATATCAATGACAAACATAACAGGAAACATAAATAACGTCAAGGAGAGTATTCAAACAAATCTTCCAAATGAATTCCAATCACTACTTTCCAAGCCAAAAACAGTTCCATAAACCCGCAAGAACCTTATTGTTCAAGTATTTCAACAAATCTCACAAATGATCTACAACATGAGTATAGAATCTAGTATCTCAAGAATATCGGCCGTAGCAATGTATTAATGATTACGCATAGTGATGACCGAATTAGACACATCAATGTATTCTCAGAATTCATCAAATTTGATCAAGTTATAATAAGCTAAGTCTTAGTTTCTAACATTTAATACTATGTTCTTAGTATTTAAGAGTCAAGTAAGGCATGAAGTAAGAAGGACACGAGATTCTACAAGACACAATTTATAACATAATTTACCTCCGAGCATGGTTAACCCTGACACATGCATATATGCTCATCACCTCATATATTTATCACTCCCGCATGTAGCAAACAATGTCAAATAGTAGGAAAAATTCCCTCAACAAGGATAGGCAAGACACTTACCTCAATTATGCTAACTCAATACTCAATTTAGCCTTTTAATTTACAAATCCACCTCCGCTCAGTTCAATGTAGCAAAAGACCAATTAAATAAATCACATGATGCAAACAATTTCAATTAATAAAGCAGTCATTATTATACAATCTCTAAAAAGTCAACCCCGGGCTCGCCCGGCCAAAATCCGGGTCCAAGGGTAGGTCTTGACTACCCATAACCTCACGAGTCCAAATACATATTTTGCTTCCAACTCCGAGTCCTATTCGACTCTCAAAACCCAAATTTTCATTTTACAAAGTTTTGACAAAATCCCCAAATATTTCCCTAGATTCTCATGAATTTGATGTTAAATCTTATGTAAAATCATGAAATGTAGTTGAGAATTGACTAGAGATACTTACCCAATGATTTGGTATCAAACTCCCTTCACAAAATTGCCTCCCATCGAAGCTAGGGTTCAAAATATAACAAAATGAATAAAAGAAATCGAATTACACAGCTGAAAATAAGTTGCAGTGTCACATTTGCGATCCAGGGTTCGCAATTTGCGATCCAGGGTTCGTAATTTGCGAACCCTCGCAAAAGCAAAGAAGCCTTCGCAATTGCAAACAAGAACATGGCTAGAAAATGTTCGCAATTGCGACAAAAATGTTCGCAATTGTGGCTACACCAGAAACCAGCAGCTTCCCCGACACGGAAATGAGCATAACTCTCTCATACGATGTCCAAATTCGACGATTCTTTTTGCTATAGCTCTGATATTACGATATAGATCTTAATACTTCGATAATAATTGAATTTGGAGCTCATTTGCTTAATGTGGAACCATTTATGCTTGAGGAAATGACGCTGAAGCATAAAAAAACAAGTGCAGCACAACCTAAACCTATCCGAAACTCACTCAAGCCGCTCGGGACCTTGTCCGAAGATACCAACAAGTTTCGTAACAAAACACTGACATACTAGAGGCCTCAAATCATATCAAATGAAATTAAAATTATGAATCACGCCTCAAATCGGACTTTATGAACTTATGAACTTTCAACTTCTATAACTCGCGCCGAATCATATAAATCAACCCGGAATGAACTCAAATTTTGCACACAAGTCCCAATTAACATATCGAAGCTATTCCAATTCTAGGAACTACAATCCGAGTCCAATATCTTCAAAGTCAACTTCCGGTCAATCTTATGAACTTTCCAAACCTTCAAGTTTCCAATTGTCGCTATTTAGTGTCGAATCCTTCTAGATATATCCAAATGCAAATCCGAGCATACTTCCAAGTCCAAAATCACATTCCGAACCTAACGGAATCATCAAACTCCAATTCGAGGTCAAATGCTAAAAAGTCAAACTTGGTCAACTCTTCCAACTTAAAACTTCAATCTTGAAGTTCATTCTTCCAAATCGATTCTGAATAACTTGAAAACAAAAAACCGACGATTCACATAAGTCATAATACATCATGCGGAGAAACGCGTTCCTTCAAACTACCGAGCGAAGTGCAAATTCTCAAAACGACCAATCGGGTCATTACACTTCAGGAAGCGGAGCTGACCCCGTGGGACGGGCTTCATGATTTTTCAGCAAAAGGGTATTACGTTGCTTAGCAACCAGAAGGCATGAGATCAATTCATAATATTTTTTAATACCCCTTTCATGATATTGTTGTTGTAATACCATATTTGAGACATGAAAAGTCGTAAGAGTCTTTTTCAACAAATTCTCATCATTTATAACATCCCCACATAATTTCAACGGGGAAGTTATTCGAAATACAACAGAGTTATACTCACTTACGGTCTTAAAATCTTGCAACTATATGTGCATTCACTCATATCAAGCCCTTGGAAATACCGTAGCCTAAAGGTGATCATACCTTTCCTTCAGACCAGTCCACAATTCAAGTGGATCTTTCGCCGTTAAATATTCAACCTTCAAACCTTCATCTTAATGATGACGAAGGAAAATCATGGCCTTCGATTTGTCCTAGCTTGATGCCTCATTACCCTGAGTAATGGTGTCACCAACGCCTTTAGAGGCTAAGTGAATCTCAGTATCGAGAACCCATGATAGGTTATTCTTTCCAGAAATGTCAAGTGCCACAAACTCAAGCTTTGACAAATTTGACATAGTGAAAACTATCAAAGAAGATAAATAATTAGAAATCATTAGGATAATAGCGTAAAAAATCTTTACAATTGACATAATATCAAATTTGTGATCTATATACACTGAAGTTATAATTCCATAGAAAAGAATATTATTTTTTTCTTCAAATTATTAGTATATCTTTGATGTTAACTAGAACAAAAATGTCTTCTAACTTTAACACAATTTCAAATGCCGAACAACACAAAACAAGTATTCTTCTCTCAATTAATTCTACTAACATGAAAATTAGCAAGTCTCATATGACAATCATGCAAATAACTTAAAATATAAAAAAAAACATAGAATTCTTTATTTTTACACATATCTAGAGATGTAAGAAATTATAAAAATGCATATTAAAGACACTAATCATGAAATCAAAATATACGACGAAGAAAACAAAACAAACAAATATACTTGAACAGCGAAAAGAGCTCAACTTCGTGTTGATAACGTATTAAGAAAGGCCAGTCAAAGTAACAATATAAAACAAGAAGATAAGTAGAATAAGAGAAGAAGAGATAACTTTCTTATTTCATCAAGTGTTCAAATGTATCCCATATCACATTTCATGCCTCTATTTACACTATTACATTGAAGGTTACAAAAGGATTGTCTTAAAAATGACATTATCCTTTGAGATCATGGGGGAGATCTAGGGATGTAAATAGGGTAGGGCAGGGTAGGGCGGGGCAGGGCAAGCATTGACCCGCTAAAATTTTGACCCGCCCCGCCCTACCCCGTTTAGAAAATGAATAAGCAAGCCTACATTAAAGAAAAACCAAACATAAAATACGTGAAACTTTTTTCTTAATAGTGGATATTAATTAGGTAAACGTTTAAGGAGAGAAAATAGTACGTAGTTAAGCAAATACTCATATGATTATTGATTTGTTAAACATCTTTTTTGAGGGCGGGTTTACAAAATAATACTGGTTTGGAAATCAGTGTTAAGAAAAGGTATTTACACAAATTTTAAAAGACAAATAATATAGTTTGAAAATAGTAAATATACTGTTGATCGTGATATTGAAATGCAAATCAAGAATAATGTCCCAAATACAGGAAGTAACCAAATTGGACCATTTATTTGATCAATTTATTAATTTTAAGCTTTGTTAAAAATGAAATAAATAATTGAATAGATGGATATATGGACCGTAGCTTATAGCTTTACGTGTCCTTTTGGTTTTCCAAATTAGAAATTTTAGATATAAAATTCTTTACTTATCATTGATTAGGATATAAAATTTTAGAAATTTTTGTAACTTCGTTTTGCAGGTTTTAGTAAGGTAAAATCCTGCCCTACCCTTGCCCTGTCCCATTTACTATTTTCTGAAAATGTGTTTTGACCCGCCCCGCCTTGCCCTGCCCCATTAAAACTTTGCCCTGCCCCATTAAGGTTTTGCCCTGCCCTGCCCCGCCCCATTTGCCATCCCTAGGGAGATTATGGGAAGGGGTTATGGAGGTGTGAGAGTTACATTCATAATAATGATAAATAGTGGGAGATCATTTACATCATGAATGCAAGTAGTAGAAGTAGTGGACATCCACAATTACGATAGGTTTTACAACAATATCCTTCTTATTCCCTTTATTTTAAAAGTTGTTAGAAGAAAATAAGAATGGTTTATTGTGAATGAACATGTATATCGTCTTTGTTTGATTGTTTCATTTACTTGATCACAAATGAAGTTGATTTAAGTTCTGTCTTAGTTTTAGTCTAGAGTGAGCATGGTCATTAAGCTTCAGATGATGGTGAAGAGAAGCCTCCTCTAGTTTCACGACGAAACCAGGATTTACATTTAAAAACTTTAAAATATAAAAAATTAACACATGAAGAACCCAAAGAAATTTAACATTATAATATATATATAATTAACTAACTTTTTATCTATCTACGTAGTGTATTTTTCATTGCTTGGACCGATAGTCAACTAGTGGACCCTCTACAACCCTATACAGATAATCATGAGCCAATACCCCAAGTCACAATATTTGCTTAGGATTAAGTAAGGATTCTGCAATCTTTAAAAGTGGATTATGAAGAGCCGAAAGCTTAGTGAGGATACAAAAGAGGAAAATATTGTAGTACAAAGGGAAATAAAGTCGTTCTGCTGTTATGGCGTTGTGGAGTTTTTTGGGAGGGACCATTTGAAGAAAAAGGTTTATATATACATATAGTCTGTAATTACCATGTGAAGTGTGATTCATGCATATGATTAAGCACACTAGCTCATATAGGCTGCAATCATCATTATTAGGTCCCCAATAATATTAACTTAGGTATCATCATTACTATCAAATTAGTTACATTTGATAGCAAGCACTTTAAATTAGTTAAATTCCAAAATGAATATCGAAATTTATTGTTAATCTTGCACAATATATAATAAAGGTTTAATAGTACATCTGGATATATGAGACTGGCATGGACAACTTGGCTAATGATCATTGATGATATTTTATTGAAACGAAAAGCATATAAATTTTCTTTTAAATTTAAAACGCGATCCCGGTACAACAGAAATAGGGATACTTACCCCAAAAAATATTAGAATGGTAATTGAACAAAAATGCAAAGATACATAATTAGTAACCCTTAGAATGTAATGAGAACTTTATGTAATTACTAACCTTATAGCATGTAAAAGAAATTTAATTCAGTCATATAGTTTGTCATAAATCTGTATACGGGTAAAATCGGGCTCATGACGAACCCCAGCTTCCGATAGGGTAAACAAAGCTCGAGACATGATGACGAGGCACCAGAATCGAGGCAAGGGTTTCATCGAGTCAGAGTCCGGGGGAATGACGCTTGCCCTCGAGAATATCAGGGTCATAATCCAGGATCGTTCCAAAATTCCAAGAGACTTCGGAGAGCATTGTCAGACAACCAAGCACGACAAACAGAAGGCTGTAATATCCACGACCGGCAGGATATCACGGCGTGGATCTCTGCACGTATAGATGGAGAACCGACAATCAGTTAAACAGGAGATTTTTTACCTTTTATAGGGTCATACCTAGAGTAAGATTTCTCTACTATATAAAAAGAGGTCTTACTATTCATTAGACACATTGTAACACGCATTCCAAAGCAATATACTACTATTTTCGCTGTTATTAAAAGCTTTTTTTCTTGTTCATCAGTACCGGCCATTGTGAGCCCAATCGAGGGTGAATATTTCACTAAGGCTGGAATCATCCTTCTCACGTTGTTTGAATTTACTATATCTTTATTTGTTCAATCTAACTCAATTTATCATTTTGTATCAAATTAATCCGCATATCCTTAAAACCACTTACAAATTTAATTGTTATCTTATTTTGAGGGTAAATAGTTTGGCGTCCACCATGGGGCTAAGGATAATAGTGGTAAGCCGCCCCAAGAAATCACTCGGATAAATGAACCTGTCGTGGAAAGGCTGAGTGATACCGAGTCTGTGTCTAACCCCGAGATTATAAAAATGTTCGAGGAACTGACAAAACGGGTAGAATCGGGGGAAAAGAAAGTCGAAGTCAATGACAAAAAGGTGAAGACCTACAATTCCAGGATCGATCAAATCCCAGGAGCACCACCGATATTGAAGGGTTCGGATTCCAAAAAGTTTGTTCAAAAGCTTTTTCCTCCAAGCTCTGCACTGAAGCCAATTTCGAAGAAGTTCTGCATGACCGAGATTCCTAAATACAACGGAACAACCGACCCAAATGAGCATGTGACTCCTACATGTGCGTCATCAAAGGGAACGACTTGGAGGATGGTGAGATCGAGTCCGTCCTGCTGAAAAACTTCATGTGAAACTTTGTCGAAGGGAGCTATGAATATGGTATCACAACTTACCCCATAATTCTATTGACTCATTTGCTATGCTTGCAGACTCCTTCGTGAAAGCACATGCCGGGGTCATCAAGGTCGAGACCAGGAAGTCAGACATTTTCAAATTAAATCAGAGAGATAATGAGATGCTCAGGGAATTCATGTCCTGGTTCCAAACGGAACGAATGGACCTGGCCCCATTCGCGGACGATTAGGCCGTCCAGGACTTCACCCAGGGACTCAATACTCGAAGCCCGTTGGCTTCACAGTAGTTGAAGAAAAATCTGATAGAGTGTCATGTCGTTACTTGGGCCGACATCCATAACAGGTATCAATAAAAAATTAGGGTCAAAGATGATCAGCTTGGGGCCCTTCGCAGTCCATTTATCCCATTAGAGCTATTGACATATCCAAAGGAGACATTGATCGTGAACCAAGATCGAATAGGGATCGATTTCAACCATACAATGGAGATCGAAGAGGTAATGGGTCCAGGCGAAACCCTGTGAGAAATGAAAGAATAAGTGATCGAGGTCAAAATAATCGGGGACTCATGATCAAAAGTTATTTCAACAGGCCCGTCGGGCCCAAGGAAGCGCCGAGGTTATCAGAGTACAACTTCAACATTGATGTTGCTACCATCCTATACGCCAAGTGGCCTTGAACTCTACAGTCTGATCCAGCCCAAAGGGACCCCAACCTAATATGTAAACATTGCACTCACAGTCACAGCCTCACAAGACGAAAGACTACCGACAATTGAGAGAAGAAGTAGCCCAGTTATTCAACAACGGACATCTCCGAGAATTTCTAAGCGATCGAGCCAAAAACCATTTCAGAAACACGAATCTAGTAAGCAAATCGAGCAAGATTAACCTCAACACGTCATAACATGATCATCAGTGGGCTCGGCGTCCCCCAAAAACAGACCGATGTTAAAGCGTACCAAAGTATCCATCACAAGGGAAAAACAGATGCGAGATTAAGTGTCGGAAGGAACCTTGTCCTTCAACGACAAGGACGTCGAAGGCATCGTACACCCCCACAATGATGCACTGGTAGTATCTGTACTCATCAATAAATCTCGAGTTAAGCATGTGTTAATTGATCCAGTACCCTTGACGCTACACCTGGTGTTGAAATTTCCAACGCCAGGAGGGATTAAAATAATTTACAGAGAACAACCACCCGCAAAGGTGATCTTTGTTATCGACGAGGTGGTCTCGATATCCGCACTTTTGACACCAAAGGATCTGGGTTCGGTCTCCAAGGGAGAAATTAAATAGCAACCACTGACGTCGGCCCCGACCGAACTTAAGAAGCAGGGGATAGGAGAGGACGACGACTACCGAGTTCCATGGTCTTTCATAGCCCCCGATGATTTTGACGCCACCAAATCAACAGTCGAAGAACTGGAGCAAGTCACATAAGGTATACATGGGCATGGAGTTAAATCCCGAGCTCAAGAAAAAACTCATTAAATTTCTTATAGCTAACATAGATAGTTTCGCATGGTCACACCTCGACATGATAGGAATCCCGCCGTACATAACTACGCATAAGTTGATCTTGGATCCGAAGTTCCACCCAATCAAACACAAAAGGAGTCATCGGTCCAAATTCAAGCATGCATTCAAAAAAGAAGAGGTATCTAAACTCCTTAAAATAGGGTCTATCCGGGAGGTTAAGTACCCTGATTGGTTAGAGAACGTAGTTGTGATGACCCAAAGGGTCATTTTATGAATTTAGACTCCGTTCTAGGATTAATAGCCATAAGAAGATTAATTTTAAATACCTTAATTTGTGTGTGCAGTCCGGGCGTGAAACCGGAAAGCTTTTATGTGAAAATATGAGAAATAGTAATTTCTAGAGTTAAAATATGATTATAGTTGAATTTGGTCCACATTTTGAGTAAACGGACCCGGATCTGTGTTCCGACGATCCCGGGAGGTCCGTAGTAAAATATGAAACTTGGGCGTACGCCCGGAAGTGAATTCCGAGGTCCCAAGCCTTAGAAATCAACTTTTGAAAGAAATTATTTTCCTGAAATATTTATGAAATAAAGAAAAGAATTAATCTTTGAAACCATTGGTATCGGGCCGTATTTTGGTTCCAGAGCCTGGTACAGATTTGTTATAGTATTTAAAGGTTAACTGTGAAATTTGGTGAAAACGGAGTATATTTGACGTGATTCGGACATCCGGTTGAGAAGTAATGAGCTTTAAGTGTTCTTGAGGAAAATGATGAGTTTTGAGGTTTAATTCATAGTTTTACATGTTATTTTCATGATTTGATCGCACGAGCAAGTCCGTATGATATTTTTAGACTTGCGTGCGTGTTTTGTTTAGAGCCCCGATGGCTCAGGTGAGTTTCTGATAGGCCATAGGATCTTTTTACACTTGAACTTTCTGTTGTTTTTTATGTTGCTGGTGCACAGCACTTGTGTGCATTGCGTTCGCACCCTACTCCTCGCGAACGCGTAGGGTAAATTGCAGGGGGTCCCTTTTTGTTATATGCGAACGCACAGCCAAGCATGCGAACGCGGAGGTCACCTGGGTTTGACCTTATGCGAACGCATGCTGGGCTATGCGAACACACAAGGTAAAATTGGGCCTGGGGGGAAGGGAGCCCAAATGCACTATGCGAACGCTCCCCTCCCCCCCAAGTGATCGCGACGGCCCAAGACCCTTAAAGGTATGTGAACGCGGCAGGCCCTATGCGAACGCATAGAAGGCTTGCCCAGCTATATAAATACATTTTTAAAAACGGACAGAACCCCCCTTCTTCATATTTTTCGAACCCCACAGCCCTAAGGACGAATTACTTCACCAAAGTTCATCCACAAGTTGTTGGTAATCAATTCTATACTTTACTCTTTCAATTACCCAATGTTTTTCATCACTTCTAAATCAAAAACTAAGAATTTTCATGGTAAAAATTGAGGGTTTGGGTAGAATTAGGGAATTTTGTAAAAATCGAATCTTTACCTCGAATTGAGGTCGAATTTCGAAACTAATTGTATATTCGGGTTCGTGGGTGAATGGGTAAACATAATTTGGTCCGAACCCCGAGTTTAGACCAAGCGGACCCCGGGTCGGGTTTTCACTCTTTTTGAGAAAACTTAGGAAAAAATTATGATTTTCAATAAAGTTAGTTCCTTTAGACTTAATTAATGATATTAAGTTAATTATGATTAGATTTGAGTGTATTGGAGGTGAATTCAAAAGGAAAAGCTATAATTGAACAGTGAGTGACCTGCGAAATTGAGGTAAGTGCTTGGTTTAACTTTGACTTGAGGGAATAGGAATCCCCAACTTAATTGGTATGTGAAATTGCATGTGTGTGGTGTATAGGTGAGGTGACGAGTATCTATGCACCACCAAATTGTGTGTAAAACATGATCCCTTCCCCGTTTCCAATTTAATTGATTCATGACTTAATTGTTCTATGTTCATTATTATTTCTATGACTACTTGGCTTTATTACTTTGTTGTTAAGTCTTGTTGTAATTTTGGAAGAGTATTGGTTGTTTTCTTGGTTTTCTTGCGGTACATAAAGGTTGAGCAGTTTGACATTGTTTTACGAGATATATACTTATGTTCCTGTTGGTTTCATGGTTGAGATGATATTGATGAAGTTTATGAGAAAATACAGTTTCTTGTTTATATTTGTTGAGACAAAAGTATTGTGAAAGGCTTGGCCTGAATTGTGAAAATTTATAAATATACTGATATGATCTGTCTGGTGGGAGTGGGTTGCACGCCGCAACAAGGAGTGATAAGGGTGGACAGGTGAGATCGGGTTGCACGCCGCAACAGGAGCAATAAGGGTGATATATATTTAGGGAGGAGCAATAAGGCTGGACAGGTGGGAGCGGGTTACACACCGCAACAAGGAGCAATAAGGGAGGACACTTATGCTTTACTGATTTTCAAAGAAAACAAAGATTTGAAAACTTAGTGCTTTACTTTACTATATTTCATATTTTGCACTACTGTTATTTTAAAGTCAATGTTTGGAAATTTGTAAACTTACGTGAGAATTGGTTATAGTTGAGACATGAAAAAGGTGCCTGAGTTATTTTAACTGTTGCTACAGTTATTATTTATTTATTTTAGATTTCCTTCTTGCTTCATTTATTATTGTTCACAGGTTATTCTGTTAATGCCCCGCCGTAGCCTCGTCACTACTTCGTCGAGGTTAGGCTCGGCACTTACTCAGTACATGGGGTTGGTTGTACTGATACTACACTCTGCACATCGTTCATTTATTCGAAGACACGAGGTAGATCTGCTGGCATCCGCAGATTCCTGGAGTCTTCTCCTATTTTTATAAACACTGTTTTATTATATTCGAAACAGCTATCCTATTTCTTTCAGCCCAGTACTTGTAGTATTCTTTAGTAGATGTGAATTATGACACCATACCCTGGGGTGATTTTAGAGTTATTTATATAATTAGTTCGTGGCTTGGTTTATTTAACTGTATATTATTTAATATTTGGAATTATTCATTGAAAGCCACTATAGTAAGTTTATTTTAAAATTGTTTTATATGTTTAAATGGTTAATAAAATGAAATAGTTAAGCGAACTCTAACATTGGCTTGCCTAGCAAGTGTGGTGTTAGGCGCCATCACGATCCCTAAGGCTGGAAATTTGGGTCGTGACAAGTTGGTAATAGAGCACTATGTTGCTTAGGTCTCACAATTCACGAACAAGCTTAGTAGAGTCTGAATCGGTACAGAGACGTCTGTACTTATCTCTCGGAAGCTATTGAGTTAGGAAACAACTCCATTTTTATTTCTATTCTATCGTGTGATTCTTGTATCTCAAATAATGATTGGATTCTTCTATTCCCTCATAGATGGCGAGAACACGTGCTTCATCTTCTGCTGCCAGCATTTCGGTCCTCCAGCAGCAGCAACTCCTACTAGGGGCAGAGGCCGAGGTCGCGCCAGAGGCCGAGGCAGGGGCAGGACTCAGCCCATTGCTAAGGTAGCAGCCCCAGCTGTGGAACCTCAGGTCGAGATTAATGAGGGGGGTCCAGCTTAGACCGTTCCAGCGGGATCAGCTCAAGTCCCCGAGGGGTTTATTGCCACCCCGGTTATTCAGGATGCTTTGGTCCATTTAGTGGGCCTTATGGAAAGTGTGGCCCAGACTAACACATTCCCGGTTGCAGCAGTCGTATCTCAGGCTGGAAGAGGGATCCAGACTCCTGCTACCCACACTCCAGTTCAGACTACTCCTCAGGTTCAGACCCTAGCAGCCAATCCAGTTTGGGTTATTCAGCCAGTTGCTCCAGCGCCGCCTGTTGATGGGGCAGCTATGTCTACCGATGCTTTATGGAGATTGGACATGTTCATTAAGTTATTTCCTGTTCATTTCAGTGGTGAGGCTTCAGAGGACCTCAGGAATATCTGGATAGTTCTCATGAGGTGTTGCATAATATGGGTATTTTGGAGACCAATGGGGTCGATTTTGCTGCTTTCCAGATGACTGGTTCCGCCAAGAAATAGTGGAGGGATTACTTGTTGACTAGACCAGTTGGATCACCTGCCTTGACTTGGGATCCGTTTTCTCATCTCTTTATGGAGAAGTTTTTGCATGTTACTACTCGAGAGGATAAGCGTCGTCAGTTTGAGCGACTTCAGCAGGGCAGCATAACCGTGACCTAGTACGAGACTCGTTTCGTGGATTTGGCTAGACATGTTATTCTCTTGTTGCCCACAGAGAGTGAGAGAGAGAGATAGGGTCAGACGGTTTATTGAGGGCCTTGCTCGGCCCATCAGGTTGCAGATGGCTAAGGAGACAGGGACCAAGATTTCTTTTCAAGACGCAATTAATGTGGCTAGGAGGGTTGAGTCGGTTCTCGGGATGGGAGGTGAGGGGTCAGACAAGAGACCTCACCATTCTAGTGGATTCAGTGATGCTTCGTCTGGAGGCAGGATTTCATTTAGCAGAGGCCAGTCTTCTAAGTCATTCCATTCAGCACTTCAGGCTTCACATGGTACTTCAGGAGGTCGTGGTTGTTATATGCCTCCTTCTACTCAGCTAGTCTACAGTGCCCCTTCAACCCCTATCAGAGCACCTCCTTTGCAGAGTTATTATTGTGGTCAGTCGGCTTGTCAGGGTCAGTCCACTTATCGGGAGAGATGTTTTGAGTGTGGTGAATATGGGCATATTCAGAGAGCTTTTCCAAAGTTTCTAGGTAATCAGCATCAGTACCAGGGTTCTCGTGCCATAGTTCTTGCACCGCTGCAGCACCACCTGCCTAGCCAGCAAGGGGTAGGGGTCAGGTAGTTAGAGTTAGAGGGCATAATGTTAGAGGTGGAGGTCAGATAGCTAGAGGTGGAGGTCCTCCCAGAGGTGTGGTTCAGAGTGGTGGGGCCCATCCCCGACTATATGCATTTCCAGCCAGGCCTGAGGCAGAGTCCTCCGACGTTGTTATTACATGTATCATCTCAGTTTGTAATAGAGCTGCTTCAGTTTTGTTTGATCCGGGGTCTACTTATTCTTATGTTTCATCCTATTTTGTCGCGTATTTGGTGGTGCCCCGTAACTCCTTGAGTGTTCCTATTTATGTGTCTACACCGGTGGGGGATGCTATTGTAGTACATCGTGTGTATCGTTCGTGCGTGGTAGTCATTGAAGGTCTTGAAACTAGTGTGGATCTTTTGCTTCTAGACATGGTTTTTTTATATGTTATATTGGGCATGGATTGGTTTTCGCCCTATTATTCCATTTTGGATTGTCACACCAAGACAGTTACTTTAGCTTTTTCGGGTTTGCCTCGATTAGAATGGAAAGGTACTCCTGGTCATTCTCCCAGCCGGGTGATTTCATATGCCAAGGCTCGCCGCATTGTGGAGAAGGGGTGTTTAGCTTATTTGGATCATATTCGTGTTTGATGCCGAGGTTTCTCCCATAGAGTCAGTTCCTATCATTCGTGAGTTTCTCGAGGTATTTCCTGCAGACCTGCCGGGGATGCCACCCGATAGGGATATTGATTTTTGTATTGATGTGGCTCCGGGCACTCAGCCCATTTCCATTCCTCCATATCGGATGGCCCCACCAGAGTTGAAAGAATTGAAAGAACAGTTGCAAGACTTGCTAGATAAGGGATTCATCAGACCTAGTGTCTCGCCTTGGGGTGCACCGATTTTGTTTGTAAAGAATAAAGATGGGTCGATGAGGATGTGTATAGATTACCGACAGCTGAATAAAGTCACTATAAAGAATAAGTATCTGTTGCCGAGAAATGATGACTTATTTGATCAGCTTCAGGGTGCTAGAGTATTTTCAAAAATTGACTTGAGGTCGGGCTATCATCAGCTGACGATTAGGGAGTCTGATGTTCCTAAGACGGCCTTTCGGACGAGTATGGGCACTACGAATTTTTGGTTATGTCTTTTGGGCTGACTAATGCTCAAGCAGCCTTTATGGACTTGATGAATCGGGTTTTCAAGCCCTATCTAGACTCTTTCATGATCGTGTTCATTGATGATATTCTTATATACTCCCGCAGTCGGAAGAGCATGAGAAGCACTTCCGTATAACACTCCAGACTTTGAGAGATAATCAGTTGTATGCCAAGTTTTCAAAATGTGAGTTCTGGTTAGATTCAGTAGCCTTCTTGGGTCATATCGTATCAACTGAGGGTATTCAGGTTGATCCTAAGAAGATTGAGGCAGTCAAGAACTGGCCTAGACCCGCTACATCCACGGAGATCAGGAGCTTCTTGGGTTTTGCGGGTTACTACCGTTGTTTCATGGAGGGGTTTTCATCCATAGCAGCCCCGATGACTAAATTGACTCAGAAAGGTGCCCCATTTAATTGGTCAGATGAGTGCGAGTTGTGCTTTCAGAAGCTCAAGACAGCTTTGACTTCAGCACCGGTGTTGGTGTTACCATCAGGTTCGGGTTCTTTCACGGTGTATTGTGATGCTTCCCGAGTTGGACTTGGAGCAGTGTTGATGCAGGATGGCAGGGCAATTGCGTATGAGTCTCGACAGCTGAAAGTCCATAAGAACAATTATCATGTTTATGACTCAGAGTTGGCAGCCATTGTTCATGCATTGAAAATTTGGAGGCACTATCTTTATGGCGTGTCGTGTGAGGTTTTTACTAACCATCGCAGTCTCCAGTACTTATTCAAGCAAAAGGATCTAAATTTGAGGCAGCGGAGATGGTTAGAGTTACTAAAAGATTATGATGTCACCATATTATACCACCCAGAGAAGGCCAACGTGGTGGCCGATGCATTGAGTAGAAAGGCGGTGAGTATGGGCAGCCTTGCATATATTCCAGTTGGTGAGAGACCATTAGCTTCAGACATTCAGACGTTGGCTAACCAATTTGTGAGGTTGGATATTTCGCCCAGCTGTGTTCTATCTTGTAGAGTCGCTCGGTCTTCTCTAATTGAGCGTATCTGGGAGCGGCAAGACGATTACCCGCATTTGATGGTTCTTAGGAACACAGTTCGGTGCGGTGGTGCCAAGCAGGTTACAGTTGGAGATGATGGTGTCTTGAGGATGCAGGGCCGTATATGTGTGCCTAATGTTGACGGCCTTCGTGAGTTGATCCTTGAGGAGTCTCAGAGTTCTAAGTATTCGATTCACCCAGGGGCAGCCAAAATGTACCAAGATTTGAGGCAACATTATTGGTGGATAAGGATGAAAAAGGACATTGTTGCGTATGTGGCTCGTTGCTTAAATTGTCAGCAGGTAAAGTATGTGCATCAGAGACCTGGTGGTTTGCTTCAGCAGATAGAGATTCCTAAGTGGAAGTGGGAGCGTATCACTATGGACTTCGTTGTTGGACTCCCGCGGACTCAAAGGAAATTTGACGCAGTTTGGGTCATTGTGGATAGGCTGACTAAATCAGCACATTTCATTCCTATGGAGAGTACTTATACTTCGGAGCGGTTGGCTAAGTTATATATCCGGGAGATTGTTTGCCTTCATGGTTTGCCCGTGTCTATCATTTCTTATTGGGGTACGCAGTTTACTTTGCACTTTTGGAGGGCAGTTCAGCGTGAGTTGGGTACCCGAGTAGAGTTGAGTACAACATTTCACCCTCAAACTGACGGGCAGTTCGAGCGTACCATTCAGATATTGGAGGATATGCTCCACGCTTGTGTTATTGACTTTGGAGGTTCTTGGGATCAGTTTTTGTCGTTAGAAGAGTTTGCTTATAATAATAGTTATCAGTCGAGCATTCAGATGGCTCCTTATGAGGCATTATATGGTAGACGGTGCAGCTCGCCAGTTGGATGGTTCGAGCTGGGAGAGACTCGGTTACTGGGTACAGACTTAGTTCAGGAGGCCTTAGACAAGGTCAAGATTATTCAGGAGAGACTTTGTGCAGCTCAATCTAGGAAAAAGAGTTATGCCAATCGTAAGGTTTGTGATGTGGCATTCATGGTGGGAGAAAGAGTATTGCTTCGTGTGTCGCCCATGAAGGGTGTTATGAGGTTTGGAAAGAAAGGTAAGTTGAGCCCTAGGTATATCGGGCCATTTGAGATTCTTGATAGAGTGGGGGAAGTAGCTTATAGACTCGCGTTACCTACAGGGTTATCCTCAGTTCATCCAGTGTTCCACGTGTCGATGCTCCGGAAATATCATGGTGACCCGTCTCACGTGTTAGATTTCATCTCTGTCCAATTAGACAAAGACTTGACTTATGAGGAGGAGCCGGTAGCTATTTTAGACCGGCAGGTTCGTTAGTTAAGGTCTAAGAGTTATCCTTCAGTTCTAGTGCAGTGGAGAGGCCAGCCCGTTGAGGAAGCTACTTGGGAGTCCGAGTCGGACATGCAAAGTAGATATCCACACTTATTCGCCAATTCAGGTAATTTCCTATGTCCGTCGAGGAAGAACGTTTGTTTTAGAGGTGGATATTGTGATGACCCAAGGGGTCATTTTATGAATTTAGACTCCGTTCTAGGCTTAATATCCATAAGAAGATTAATTTTAAATACCTCGATTTGCGCAGTCCGGGCGTGAAACCGGAAAGCTTTTATGTGAAAATATGAGAAATAGTAATTTCTAGAGTTAAAATTTGATTTTAGTTGACTTTGGTCAATATTTTGAGTAAATAGACCCGGACCCGTGTTTCGAAGATCTCGAGAGGCCCGCAATAAAATATAGGACTTGGGCGTATGCCCGAAAATGAATTCCGAGGTCCCAAGCCTTAGAAATCACCTTTTGAAAGAAATTATTTTTCTGAAATATTTATGAAATAAAAAAAAGAATTAATATTTGAAACCATTGGTATCGGGTCCGTATTTTGGTTTCGGAGCCCGATACATATTTGTTATAGTATTTAAAGGTTAACTGTGAAATTTGGTGAAAACGGAGTTTATTTGATGTGATTCGGACATCCGGTTGAGAAATAATGAGATTTAAGTGTTCTTGAGGAAAACGATGAGTTTTGAGGTTTAATTTATAGTTTTACATGTTATTTTCATGATTTGATCGCACGAGCAAGTCCGTATGATATTTTTAGACTTGCGTGCATGTTTTGTTTAGAGCCCTGAGGGCTCAGGTGAGTTTCGGATAGGCCACGGGATTACACTTGAACTTTCTGTTGTTTTTGATGTTGCTGGTGCACAACACTTGTGTGCATTGCGTTCGCACCCCACTCCTCGCGAACGCATAGGGTAAATTGCAGGGGGTCCCTTTTTGTTATATGCGAACGCACAACCAAGCATGCGAATGCGGAGGTCACTTGGGCTGACCTTATGCGAACACATGCTGGGATATGCGTGCGCACAAGGTAAAATTGGGCCTGGGGGGAGGGGAGCCCAAGTGCACTATGCGAACGCCCCCCCCCCCCCCCCCCCCCCCNGGCCCAAGACCTTTAAAGGTATGCGAACTCGGGAGGTCCTATGCGAACGCATAGAAGGCCTGCCCCGCTATATAAATACATTTTTAAAAACGGACAGAACCCTTCTTCTTCATATTTTTCGAACCCGACAGCCCTAAGGACGTATTGCTTCACCAAAGTTCATCCCCAAGTTGTTGGTAATCAATTCTAAACTTTACTCTTTTATTTACCCAATGTTTTTCATCACTTTTAAATCAAAAACTAAGAATTTTCATGGTAAAAATTGAGGGTTTGGATAGAATTAGGGAATTTTGTAAAAATCGAATATTTACCTCGAATTGAGGTTAGATTTCGAAACTAATTGTATATTCGGGTTCGTGGGTGAATGGGTAAACATAATTTGGTCCGAACCCCGAGTTTAGACCAAGAGGGCCCAGGGTCGGGTTTTCACTTTTTTATAGAAAACTTAGGGAAAAATTATGATTTTCAATAAAGTTAGTTCCTTTAGCCTTAATTAATGATATTAAGTTAATTATGATTAGATTCGAGTGTATTGGAGGTGAATTCTAAAGGAAAAGCTATAATTGAACAGTGAGTGGCCTGCAGAATTGAGGTAAGTGCTTGGTTTAACTTTGACTTGAGGGAATAGGAATCCCCAACTTAATTTCTATGTGAAATTGCATGTGTGTGGTGTATAGGTGAGGTTATGAGTATCTATGCACCACCAAATTGTCTGTTAAACATGATCCCTTCCCCATTTCCAATATAATTGATTCATGTCTTAATTGTTCTATGTTCATTATTGTTTCTATGACTACTTGGCTTTGTTACTTTGTTGTTAAGTCTTGTTGTAATTATTTTGGAAGAGTATTGGTTGTTTTCTTGGTTTCATTGTGGTACATAAAGGTTGAGCAGTTTGACATTGTTTTACGAGATACATATTTATGTTCCTGTTGGTTTCATGGTTGTGATGATATTGATGAAGTTTATGAGAAAATACAGTTTCTTGTTTATATTTGTTGAGACAAAAGTATTGTGAAAGGCTTGGCCTGAATTGTGAAAAATTATAAATAAACTGATATGATCTGTCTGGTGGGAGCGGGTTGCACGCCGCAACAAGGAGTGATAAGGGTGGACAGGTGGGATCGAGTTGCACGCCGCAACAGGAGCAATAAGGGTGATATATATTTAGGGAGGAGCAATAGTGGTGGACAGGTGGGAGTGGGTTGCACGCCGCAACAAGGAGCAATAAGGGAGGACACTTATCCTTAACTGATTTTCAAAGAAAACAAAGTTTTGAAAACTTACTGTTTTACTTTACTATTTTTCATATTTTGCACTACTGTTATTTTAAAGTCAAAGTTTGGAAATTTGTAAACTTACGTGAGAATTGGTTATAGTTGAGACCTGGAAAAGGTGACCGAGTTATTTTAATTGTTGCTACAGTTAATATTTATTTAATTTATATTTCCTTCTTGCTTCATTTATTATTGTTCACAGGTTATATTGTTAATGCCCCGCTGTAGCCTCGTCACTACTTTGTCGAGGTTAGGCTCGACACTTACTCAGTACATGGGGTCGGTTGTACTAATACTACACTCTGCACTCTTTTGTGCAGATCCAAGTACCGGCCAACAGTAGATATTTGTTTAGAGCAGCCGTCCATTTATTCGGAGACACGAGGTAGATCTGTTGGTGTCCGCAGATTCCTGGAGTCTTCTCCTAATTTTATAAACACTGTTTTATTATATTCGGAACAGTTACACTATTTCTTTCAGCCCAGTACTTGTAGTATTCTTTAGTAGTTCGTGAACTGTGACACCAGACCCTGGGGTGGTTTTAGAGTTATTTATATAATTAGTTCGTGGCTCGATTTATTTAATTGTTTATTATTTTATATTTGTAATTATTCATTGAAAGCCATTAGAGTATTATTTTAAATTTTTTTTATCATGTTTAAATGGTTAATCAAAGAAAATAGTTAAGCGAGCTCTAACATTGGCTTGCCTAGCAAATGTGGTGTTAGGCTCCATCACGATCCCTAAGGTTGGGAATTTGGGTCGTAACAGTAGTGGTAGTCCCTAAAAAGGGGAATAAACTATGAATGTGTGTGGACTGCAAAGACTTGAATAAGGCATGCCCCAAGGACTATTTTCCTCTGCCAAATATCAATCGCATGATCGATGCAACGACCGGCCACGAGATCCTCATTTTTCTCGATGGCTACTCTGGTTACAACCAAATTGGACACGGGCGACCAGGAAAAAACGTCCTTCATCACTAAGTATGGAACTTACTGCTATAATGTAATGCCATTCAGCCTAAAAATGTCGATGCCACTTGCCTAGTAAATCGGACGTTCGAAGAACAAATAGGAAAATCAATGAAGGGTTACATTGACGTTATGTTAGTTAATTCCCTGAGAGCATAGGACCATTTGAAACACTTCCAGGAAACCTTCAACATATTGAAGAAATACAATATGAAGCTGAATCTGGAGAAATGTGAATTCGAAGTCGAGTCCAGGAAATTTCTTGTATTCATGGTGTCGAATCGGGGGATTGAAATCAATCCCGATAAAACAATGCCATAGAGGACATTATCGTGGTGGATAACATGAAGTGTCGTTCAAAGGTTAACAGGGTGCATAGCCGATTTAGGCCAATTCATATCAAGGTCCTTCGACAAGAGCCATCAGTTCTTCTCGTTGTTGAAGAAGAAGAAGAATTTCCCATGGACCCTAGAGTGCCAACAAGCCTCATAGGAACTCAAGCGGTACCTTTCGAGCTCGCGTTTTCGAAGGCGGATGAACGGTTGTACTTATACTTAGCGGTATCGGAGATATCGGTATGTGGAGTCCTAGTCCGGGAAGAGGAAGGTACACAATTTCCTATATACTACTTTAGCAGGAATCTAGGCGAGGCCGAAACTAGATATCTTACCTGGAAAAATTGGGGCTCGCTTTGCTAAGCGCCTCTAGGAAATTAAAACTATATTTTCTATGCCATCCCAGACCCCACATGTGGGATCTCACTGGTTCTTGTTGTTGTTGTTTATTTTCAATGCCATCACATATGTGTTGTGACTACTTACCCGTTGAAGAACATAATGCATAAACCCGAGCTCTCGGGATGATTGGCCAAATGTCGTGGAAATCAGCAGGTGCGATATAGAATATCGACCCCGAACCGCCATCAAATCTCAAATTCTGGCAGACTTCGTGGCCAACTTCACACCGGCCCTAATACCCGAAGTCGAGAGAGAGTTGTTATTGAACTCTGGGACTTTCTCCGAAATTTGGATCCTTTTTACGGACAATGCCTCAAACGCAAAAGGGTCCGCACTCGGCATCGTGTTTACGCCACAGATAGGTAATGTAGTTAGGCAGTCTATTCGAACTGTAAAATTGACTAACAATAAGGCCGAGTACGAGGCCATAATTGCAGGTCTCAAACTGGCCAAAAGCCTGGGGGCCGAGGTGATTGAAGCTAAGTGTGATTCCCTCCTTGTGGTGAACCAAGTCAATGGAATGTTCGATGAAAAGAGGAACGGATCCGAAGGTACCTGGATAAACTACAGGTGATGTTACATCGGTTCAAGGAATGGACTTTGCAACATGTACCTCAGGATCAAAACAGCAAAGTCGACGCTCTTGCTAACCCAGGATCATCGGTTGATGATAATGAATTCAACTCAGGAACAGTCGTACAACTCAATAAATCGGTAGTGGAAGAAGGCCACACCGAGATAAACACGGCATGTTTAACCTGGGACTGGAGAAACAAATACATAGATTACCTGAAGACTGGAAAGCTACCCTCGGACCCTAAAGAATAGAGCGCTTTACGTACGAAGGTGGCCCGATTCAGCTTGTCCGAAGACGGTACCCTATTCAGGAGAAAATTTGATGGCACACTCGCCATATGTCTAGGACCTAGAGATACCGAGTATGTTTAGAGGGAAGTCCACGAAGACACCTTCAGAAACCATTCGGGTTTTGAATCGTTGGTTCGGAAGATAATTAGAGCTTGTTACTACTGGATCGGTATGGAAAGGGGCGCGAGGGAGTTCGTACGAAAATGCGACGGATGTCATATGCTTTGATGATTCGCCAGCCGGAAGAACTATTGCATTCGGTCTTGTCACCCTGGCTGTTCATGAAATGGGGAAGGGACATCGTTGGTCCCCTGCCATGGGCACCCAGTTAGGCTCAATTTATCTTACTTATGACTGAATATTTTTCTAAGTGGGTGGAAGACCTTCCATTTGAGAAAGTCAGGGAGAAAGAAATAATTGATTTCATTTGGGACCATATAATATGCCGGTTCAGAATGCCGACCGAGATCGTGTGCGACAATGGGAAGTAGTTCATCGGCAGTAAAGTGAGCAAGTTTTTTTAGGACCATAAGATCAAAAGGATCCTATCAACACCCTATCACCCTAGTGGAAATGGGAAAGCGTAATCTACGAACAAAACCATACTCCAAAACCTCAAAAAGAGGTTGACCGACGCTAAAGGAAAATGGAAGGAAATTTTGCCCGAAGTCCTATGGGCATATCGTATGACCTCAAAATCCATTATCCGGGCCACCCTGTTCTCGTTGGTCTACGATTCTGAAGCTCTATTACCGGTCGAAGTAGGGGAACCGAGTCTTAGGTTCCGATATGCGACCAAAGAGCCAAACGACGAGGCCATGAGTACAATCCTGGAGCTGTTAGACGAGAGGCACGAATCCACCCTCATCTGGTTGGCCGCCCATAAACAACGGATCGAAAGGTATAACAACCGGAGAGACAACCTCCGGCATTTCAATATTGGGGACTTAGTGTTAAGAAAGGTGACATTGAACACCCGGAACCATAACGAAAGGAAGCTCGGGCCAAATTAGGAAGGCCCATATAGGATTATCGAGATCACCAGCAATGGGTCATACAAACCCGAAGCAGGGAACAGAGAGCGACTACTAAGCAACTGGAACGTGACCCACTTAAAACGATACTACTGCTAAGGTACGGCCCATTCATTTCTTTTCTTTACATATATTACGGATTGGACTAACACTTGCAGGTAACGGTCAAGGAATGATGCAGCTTTTAGGCCTGAAAGCAGGTGTTGCACTCTTTTTTCCTTTAACCCGTTTTGTCCCAAATGGATTTTACGGCAAGGTTTTTAACGAGGCAATAGTGGATCGTGCTAACTTAGAATTGGAGACCGGGTATGAACCGGAGTCAGGGATCACATCAACAGTATCTGAGCCCACTCTATGATAGGCCTCGAATACTGGGGGAAATCACCCTCAGATAATGATTTTAGCAAGGAATGAAACTTTATGCTCAAACGGTCTAGGATCGGTGGATAGGATTTATTATAGGGGCCAAATAGTCAAATGAACCGTGCCCACGTAGACCCTTAAGCCATGACACGAAGCTTGTACACATTTTCAATCTTCTATGTTGCGCACAGAAATGAAAGAAAGTTCCTACCTTGCAGATACATATTTTGTCTCTTAAAACTACTACATTCTGCTCCTCAAAGACATCGAGCTTAGGGTCCAGCTCTATCTGGATCCAAGAGGTCACCCTCGCTCGATTACTGTTGTCCAAGGAAAGCTCGGACGGCTCGGTCTATAAGCCTGGGGGCACATAACATATTAGGTAGTGCCCGAACTTTAAAGGCAATTTCCATCCCCATTCAGCGACTGTTGTCTTGGGCAAGCTCGGATGGCTTGGGTATCGAAGCCCAGGGTAATAATCCCATTGGGAAACACCCGAACTTAAAAGGATACGGCCATCCTAGAACGGCTCGGAGACGTATGAAACCTGTAACCAAAACATAAGGCCTCCAATATTTCTAAATTGGTTCAAAGGCTACCCTCGGCAAAATTGTAATCTATAAAACTCTAAGTAAGAACTTCAGGGAAAGCTTCGGGTCATACCAACCCAGGAGTCTTAAGAAAAATAATGTCGAGAACGAGACTTGTTCGAACCTCCGAACAAGACCTAATAATTACGTTCTAAGGCATTCAAAATATTTGCAATCGAAAAGAAACATGCAAAAAGAAACAAGCTTGAAAATTGTCGAAGGGAAATATAGCTTGAAAATCGGTCGGTTCGGTTCGTTTATGAATATTATAGGTTTAGCGTATCGGCTATCGGTTTACCAATATAGTAAATCGATAATCGAACCTATAATATATCGGTTATTGGTTATCGATTATCGACCATTATCGGTTCAGTTATTGATTTACCCGATAAGATAACTCAATCTAGAGGTAAGAAGCATAGTATATAATGCACATGAACTGAACTTTAATTAATGAATTTGGCAACAACAAAGGAATATGTCCAATGTCCAGGTATCAAAAGATGTCAGCAAACAACCAAATACTTTAACTCTAATTAAATGAATTAAATACAGAACTTCGAAGGACAACGGACAAGAATTTTTTCATAATTTTAGTTCTTATCTCGAATTAAATCCAAAACAACCTCAAACAATAAGTTAGGAAATCCAAAAACAATGACCCAAAAAAATAATAAGGAAAATGAGAATTGTAAAGTGATGAAGAGAATCATAAACTTACCCGAAATTGACGAAGGAAAGAAACTTGTTCTTAAGAAATAAGTAATCAAATTTCAAATTTTGGAAAAATAAACTTACGCTAAGATTCTATGAATGTGGATGTACTTTGAATTTTGAAGAAGAACTGATGAAGAATTGATTCAATTTATGCTGAACTCTGAAGAGTGAACCATGAAACTTGATATCTTGAATGCGGATGGGAAAATTGGGAGAAAAAGAAAGAATGAAGCCCTAGATGTATTTATATACTTAAGGGTAAAATCGTAATTTTATTAACTCATATTGGGTTATCGGTTAACCCGTTAAGAAAATTGGCAAACCGAGGCCCGAACCGATAACCCAATAGTAAAAAAAAGACTAAACCTCTACCAAATCGTTAATTATATAACCCGATAGCGATACCTCAATAAGTATTTTTAGGTTCGGGCTATTGGTTATACCCGATATATGCCCAGCCCTATTTACAACGGCCAAACGGCCTCAATAAAAAATACAAAAGTACAAAAACGAAGAAAAAGCTACAAGGCACCTATGAAGTATGATCTTCACCGGAGTTTCTCCCGGGCAATCTACTTTTTCGAAGCCAATCGGTCCATTTTGCCCTTCCACTCTTCGGCCATGGACTTGACCTCGTCCATCTCAGCTCGGAGATGGTCGACCCAATCAACCTTCTGTTGGACCAGCGAGTTCTGACCGTTAGTCACCGTGTCTAGATCGTCATCACTAACTTCAAAGATTTTTACCTGTTCCGCCAGGTCGACATGTTCTTCTGAGCCGCGTCCAACTCGCCTCGAAGGTTCTTGACTTCTCCTTCACGTTGCTACCTGAGAAGCTTATACACGTCTCTCTTCTCAGCAAGCTCTTTGACCTCGACCTCAAGTTGGCTCAGCTCATCCCGGTACAAGAGAGAGGTTTCATGATGGAGCACCAAGGCCTGCAAATATGAGAAGAGATATTAGAATCGTCAAGAACTAAATTTGAAAAATATAAAAGTCTGGCAACACCTTACTAGATTCAACTATGGATGTACATGGATCGGATCGGATTTATCACATTTCAGATCGGATTTCGGATTCTAGAAAATGCAATCCGAATCCGATCCGAATTAATATCGAATCGAATTTTAAAGTTTGGATCGAATCGGATTTTTGGATTTCGGATCGGATTATTATGCCTCAAAGTTGCAAACTCGTATGTATATTTTCTTTGTAAAAGAGGAAATGCAGTAAAACAAATTCATGTTTCTGCAAGTATGAGAGTATTATGGTGCCAATATAGCCAAATCCATCAACTCTAAAGGTAATAATTTGGAGGAAAATGTAAGAAGTACTAATTATCCGAAATTAAAGTTTAGTATTTATACATGCCCTAATAATTTTGGATTTCGGATCGGATCGGATCAAATCATACTAAAATTATACCAAATCAAATCCGATCCAAAATCTAAAATTTTAATAAACACAATATGAAATCCGATCTAATCAGAAATCTGAAATTGAACAGATCGGTTCGAATTTCGGATATCCGATCCAAATGAACAGGTATGGTGCATTTACCTCATCCATTTTTTCCTAGTCTTCTTTAGTTACTAGGCACCGGAGGTAGCTAGCTACCCCGACGGGGCGAAAAGAACCCGGGAAACGCTTCCAGCCAAGATCCGTGCTCGGAGTAGGGAAACGGTTGATCAACCTCGGGCTCGAGTTCGGCCCGCCAACCTCCGAGGATGGACTTTTCCTCGGCACCTCTAAGTCACCCAATACAGTGAAGTCCTCCAGGGCGGTTGAGTCTACACCGTCAAAGAAGCATCGAAGGGGATCGTCTGCTCCATGGACCCCTTCATTAGATCTCTCCTTCATCATTCGGGCTTCATCAAACATTGACTCTGTGAACGAAGGCGATCCCGAAATATCTATAACACCGGGCGGGGCAGAGCCGGCGTCTCGAGAGTCCTCGGTCCTCTCTTCGGCATCAGTCTCACGAACTTCGGCATCCAGAAAATTCTTTCATTCTAATTGCCAACAATATATCAAGAAGAACAAACCGGCTGGAGAAAATATTTTTCTCTTTTTTTACTAAATTCCTTATTCAAAACAAAAATCGGTGTAATCATTGTATAATGAGTATATAGTGAGTAAACATTATACATAGAGTATTCAGTGATTATACATCTTAAAATTCAATGTATACTTTGTATAATCCCTGTAGAAGAGGATAAATTTTTAATCATACATCGAGTATCCAATGATTATACACAGCCACTAATCTAGAACCTCATAAACCGCAAATTTGACCCCCAAACAAAAACAGCTTTCGGCAACCGGAGCTGTGCCGGAGATATTAGATTTTAAGTTTCTGAATAGATAGAGCAAAGGATTTACTGCTAAAAAAAAAATTCAAACCTTTTAACGTGCAAATCAGGTAATTGTTAACGGCTTTTTCGGATGTTTGTTACGTATCGTTCATAATGTATTGTATCATACTGTATTATATTGTATTGTATCGTTTGGAATAGAATGTTTGAATTGATTGTGGCGTTCATCGTTTCATGATATCACGCACAAGCGATATGAAAAATAAACTTGTAATATTATAAAGAAAATTTATGGTACAAGGTAAAATTATTATATAAAAAGGTAGGATAAATGATAAAATAAAATTATTTAATGATAATGAAAGGTGAGATCGAGAGAAAAAGACAAGGTAACGACGCGACCACACCAAATCGGTCGTTACATAGTTATAAAGTGATATATTTATTTACCGATATGATATAATAAAATTTAAGTAACAATCAAAATAAAAATCATATTTAAAGTAACAATATGAAAACCATTCAAACAAATTGTAAGGGATTCCTACAAATAGACGGATTATCTAGCCGATATATATAAGCCACACGCTAATATCCAAAGTTATACACATATAATATATTATACATCCACGAATAATTTAAATTTAAGCAGTTGATTAAATGACGATTTAAGTGAATTCTTCAATTAACAAGGACATATAAGTTAAGTTGGGGCCAGGTCATAATTTGGGCAACAACTTCCAGCCTTATAAAGAGAGGCCTCCTCCACGAGTCAGTCAAACTAGACTACCTACTACTGACCACTGAACGATCATGGCTACTCATAGCAATGTGAAGAATGCGTTGATTGCATTTGTTGCTCCACTTCCATCCCTACTCTTCTACCTCTCTTTCCTTCGCCATTACCATGAAAATCAGCATCCACTTTACAATTGGTGCTATCACCACCCTCTTCTCTTTGCTAATCTCTTGTTTTTCCTCAATGTCAATGTCCTCTTCTGGCTCATTGGTCTTCTCCTCTCTAGCCACTGGGTAATTTTTACATGAATTAGGCAATTGCGCTTTTATGTTGAATTGTGGTCTTTACTTGGATTGTAATTTCGTATTTCAAATTCACTTGATTTTAACTGTTAACTTACTACCAATGTGTTTTTATCATATTGGAGCTAAAACCTAATCATTTTATAGTGCTTGTTTTCTATTTTAACAAGAGTCTACTTGGGAATCTCAATAGCTAAGTTGATTGACTACCTCAAAATGGGCCAGATAGTGAATTTGAAGTGAGGAGGGAGTACTAATGTTTTGTGATATTTGATAGATTTGATGAATTGGTTACTGTTGAAATTTGATTTTTCAGATGATAGATTTATACTGGACGGTGATTCCAGTAATGCTGGTGCATTTCTATGCAAATCATCCGTTGGCACAGTACAATGTTTGGAGGTCCAATGTGGTTATAATCTTGACTTGGATTTGGAGTATAAGGCTTACACATAACTACTTCCGGCGTGAGAATTGGCAGTGGGGACACAGGCAAGATTGGAGATTTACAGATATGAGCCATCAGTTTGGTAAAAACTGGTGGTGGATCTCTTTCTTTGCTGTTTATCTCTCTCAGCAGGTAATGAATTCACTACCTTGGCTTTTATATATAGCTTACTTTTTACGAATATATGCCTGATTTCAGCCCCATCAATTTATTGAAAAAATGAAACATTTATATATCATTGAATTATTCATTCAGAATTGAGGATGTATGATTGTTTATGCAATATGTCTGACTTCTTTCTTTAGTAGTTTTGTTTGTGCAATGAGAAGAGTCCCATTCATAAATATTCTAGTGGGAAGATTTGCCTGATTTTAGAGCCTACATGTATTGCCCGTTTCCTGCAGCTAGATATAGAGTACTTAATTACTACTATCAATATTTGTTGCGTGGTCTTCTTGTATGATGGAAAGTTCTGCCGCCCAATCAAGCCTTAAAAGAGTATGCCTCATAAGCGAAGTGCATTGCAGTTATTCCGTAAAACTGTCTGCTCTTCTGAAGATATAAATTATTCAGCCCATTTAGGATTTAGTAAAGGCAATTCTCATATGTAAAATGGCCGATTGTTTTGTAAGTTCCACACAACAGAAGAGTATATTTGTTGGGCACAACCATATGAATAAACCAATGTTTGCTCAAAAGCATGGACCTATGTTGCGCGGACTCTCCAAAATATAGCCGCACCCATGTCGTATCCTTAAAAAATGCACTACTTTTGGAGGATCCGACACGTATCCTGCCACATTTTCGGAGAGTCCGAGCAACATAGGCATGGACTGGTTAAACCAACTTTCTTGGCCTTTACAAAACATTAGCAACAGCTATCCAAGCCCTTTTGGTCAACCAACTTCTTGTTTGAATTAAATGTGTAAATCAAGTCTACAACAACAACAAACCCAGTGAAATCCTACAAGTGGGGTCTGGGGAGGTTAAAGTTTTGTAAATCAAGTCTGGTTGCTGTAATATTTCGAAATGTGACAAATTGAATTTGCAGTGGTCAGCTGGTGCAACAGAGAAACATTTGTGCCTCCTTTATCATCCATTATGGTGTTCTTTATTTTTGTCATGTGACATGACTTTTGCAGGTTTTTCTCATGGGTATATGCCTACCTATGTATGTGGTCCACTCCGAAGACAAGCCATGGAATATCTGGGATTTCATGGCCGTACTCATCTGCTTGTCTGCTATCATAATCGCCTATTATGCGGATACACAGCTCCACGATTTTGTGAGCAGAAATCAGAAACTAAAAGAGCTTGGCGAGCCAATGGTTCCCAATCTCGACCAAGGCCTCTGGAGGTGTTCACGACATCCAAATTATTTCGGGGAGCAGTTATGGTGGTGGGGACTCGTCGTATTTGCCTGGAACTTGGGTCAGTCTTGGACTTTTGTTGGTGCACTCACTAATAGCATGTGCTTGGCACATGTCACTGGGCTTGTTGAGAATAGGATGCTTAAGCAAGCATACAGAGCTGAAGCATATAAGCTCTACCAGAGGACTACATCTGTGTGGATACCATGGTTCAAGTCACCCTCAAAAGGAAAAGATAAGAAAACTTGAGCCTATTTTCGATCTATTTGATCTCTTCCCTCATTAAATTGTCCACGATAAGAACAATTGAATCAGTAATCTACTGTATTGTGCTTTGTAATTATGTCTCTTGTATAATTCATTTGCTTGCATTTGTCCCTTGCAAATCTGCAACCTTCTTATCATTTATCCAATGGTCTTTGAAAGCTAGCTAAGAAGAATTGAGTAATGTCCCCGTTTCTCTCTCGCTGTACTTACTGCTTTTATTTCTTACAATTCAAGACGTATTTCTTCCTTCCTTGCAATTTCATTTGCATGAAACCTGCAAAATGTTAGCCCGGTGAAGGAAGTATTCCGCATTCACGTAAGGTCCGGGGAAAAGGCCGCACTCCCAAGGAGTGTGATGTAGGCATCCCAAGGTCTGGCTCACACAAATACAATCAACACTCTCTATAACAATCTCGTTTGTTCCTATATTTTTCGTCTTTTATGGTGAATGGCTGCTATATACCTATAACAACATTTAATGTTTAAATATTTTTTGGTTGTTATAGATAAAATTATCCAAAAATCAATTATTTAATTTCCTTTTTTAATGTTACATATAAAAGAGAAGAAAATTATTCAAAATTAAAATCTCAAAAGATATGCATATTTCACTAGTTATATATTGAAAAATACTAATACATTATTAATACACTCATAACTAAGCGTATAAAGATTTAAACTCTAAGACAGACATTTTAAAGCTACCTAGAAAAATAATTTTTTCCAACATTGACAGAAGAACTTTGTAATGTAGCTTGTTTCGTAGATTTTATTTTCTTACTAACGATATAACGCTTGAACTGGCGAAGATTCTTGTCCAAAGTTTCAGCACAAAGGTATCCAATAACTTTACTTTGAAGACAATCTAAGAGCTTAATAATTTAATTTTCTTTCTAAATATTTTTTTTAAAATTTGTCCAATGAAAAAGATACCATGTGCAAATCTTCAAATTTTATATCTTATGCAAGATAGAAACTTCAGATTTTTAGAATTACTATTAGGGGTCGTTTGGTTGGAATACGATTTATACCGGTATAAGTTATATTGGGATAAGTTATGCTGGGATTGCTTATGCTGGGATTGTTGTTTATTCATTGCTTGGTATGTTGTATTAAGAATGACAATTGCACAATTTCTAAGTAGAAGGTATAAGTTATACCGGTGCTAATTACCCCACATTCTATAAGGTATAAATTATCTCAATGTTAAAAATAACACCAGGATAACTTATACCTGGTTTGCTAACCAAACAGGGCATTAAGGTGGTATTAAATTTTTATACCACCCTTATACCTTCTTATACCTCATACCAAACGACCCCTTAGTAGTCTTAAAGATTCTATATGGATGTTATAGAGAGTAATTTTACAAAGAGCGTTTTGCTATAAATATGGTTGTTGCTGTTATAGGTAAAAAGTTGTTATAGAGGGGTAAAATATAACTTAAAAAATCGATTCTGAGGAAAATTTGGCTTTTATAGTGAATGGCCGTTTATAGGGATATTGTTATAGAGAGGCGTGACTGTAAATGAATATTTTTGTACTTTACCTGGGAGCAGGAGCTGTGTATCTAAAAAACAAAAACCTCAAGTATACAAATTAACACAAAAATTTACCAGAAAAAGGGAATTTACTGTTACAACCCGTACTTTTCTATAGAGGATTTGTGACGGTAAGACCCCGTAAGTTTAACAACCCTTGATACCGTTATATACATTGGATATGGTATTTTAAGTGGAACATCTTTGTAAAAGGTTTGAAAAATATGATTTTATACAGTTATTAATATTTCTACTTTCGAATATATTTTAAATTATGCACATAATATGAGAAAGTTTATAAAGGAGATTTTCTATATTTTAAAGATAAGAAGTTATTTTCTCACAAGAAAAGAAGGTTATCTTTTTATCATTTTAAGAATTAAGCGTACATAAATTTATAATCTTTATATGAGATTAGAAGTTGAGAAAACATATGTATTTTTACATGAATGTTTTAATGAAATAATAGTGTATGTATTAATTTTATATGGTACTATAAATTATTAATATTTTATGTAAGTTGAGATAATTATTAATTATGCGAATAATTGAGTAATTAATGATTTTTAGTGGGAGATTAATCAAAATCTTAATTTGGGGGGAGGATTATGAGAAAATGGCAGCAAAGTGCCTACCATCCTTATGTTTAAGGAGGTACTTTTGATTGAAAGATATGATTAACAATGCATTGCAAAAGTCACAAATTAAAAGTCTTGCCAAACAATATTCTCTTGCCACTTGAGACAGACATGGATTTTTCTCTCTTTATTATTTGTTTAATTCCTGTTATTATGATATATGCCGAGGAAAAGCTCAACTCTTTGATGATAGGGGATTGAAGTGCCAGGCATTACTAATTAGTCCAAGTTTAACTTTTCTTGTGTAAGTTTAATGGTTTAATCATGTCGATCTCAAAATTCTTGTTCCTATAAGAGTTTATTGAAGTGAAGAGTGCACTGATGTTATATGATACATTCAAATGAAGTTTTGCTTAATCAGCTATTCGTGAAGGCTTACTCACATGAAGTTCTGATATGTGCTCAATGTGGTGCAATTGCAATAGGAAAATTATTATGAAAATTCATCTCTAGATTGGAGGATACAAATTAAACAAAAGATAAAGAAACATTCAAGAAAACACATGTTGCACATACTAGAGAATCCTGTGAAGTTAAGTCCAACTTTTTTCTATTTGTAGATCAAGTATGTTAAGGTGATCCTTTTTTCTTTTGGCATGATCTATACGACATGAACGAAACAAGCAAATACACAACTTCCATAAATGACTCTATTCATAAAAATATTAGAGATGCTTATATTCTTGATTCCTCATGTGTATATTATTCTATCATCTGTTCATGGGTCTCAAAAATACGTAAGTTGGTAAAGTTTATTTCATGATATTAATCAGAGGCATAATGGTCTTATGACATACCGAGAGATTTTATTAATTAACGTATATCATATGCATTTCATGCATTTATACATGCACATTGACCCATGACCAGATGGCGTTATATACGCGTATATATGTGTATTATATGTATATGAGATTATGGGAAAAAGTTACGGCGTTATATACGCACAGGGGCATAAGCAGGATCTTTTGTAAGCGGTGTCGAAATTTAAAGTTGATGAAAAAATTACTACAATAAATATGGGAATAAGAAATAGAGATGAGCAACACCACCAAATCATGTCACTTAGAAATTACAAGTTATAGAGAATGAGAACTTTTTCGTAGTTATGGTTCACGGAAGAGGACACAGTTCTATTTTTTTTTAAACAAAAGAGGCTTCAAAGAAAAAAAATGCAAAGGAAACGCGTACGAAGTATTCGAACCGCGGACCTCAATGTTGCAAGAGAAGCGGTATACCATCAGACCATACACTATCTTTTGTTCAACAGTGTCATATGATTTATATCTAGAAATTTTTACATTCATATACCATATATGAAACCTTATCACCCTCCATGTTTAAGGTTTGATTTATTATATTTAGTATACCAAATTACCAAATCTATACCATAATTAATTTAGGATTATAATTAATGGGTAGTTTTTTACTCCTTAATTAAAGGGGTATAATTAATGGGCAGGTTTTTACTCCTTATTTAAAAGTGTCCATATATCCCACGTTTCTCTCTCCCCATCATTTGTAACCAGCCGTTCCCCCCCCTCCCCCCCCCCTTCTTCCTCTTCTCCCTTCCTTCTNTTCATCACTTTGGCCTGGAGCCAGTCTAGGGTGTAGGCTTGCTTCGCATAGGCTCGGGTCGGTGGTAACTAAATATAGAGAGAAGAAAATCCTTAGGTTGACCAAGGATAGGAAATCTACTCTATCTACTGATGCGGGAAAGGTTGTTGAGAAGGGGACATGTGATCAATTTGTTCTCCTTTCTAACCGATCCATTGCGTGTCACGTCGCCCTATCCATAGAGGAAGAAGGCGTATGCATCATGAACATATTTAGTAATATAGTTTTCTATATGGTATATGAACGAAAATGTCTCTTATATCTATACCTTTTGCACAATATTTATATATGCAATAACTAAAGTTTTTCGGGGAAGCGGTGTCGGATGACACCACTTGGGCTAGGGTGCATCCGCCCCTGTGTAAGCACGACCACCTGATCACATGGGCGGATCCAGTGAGTTAGATACGGGTTCCCGTGAACCCAGTAACTTTTGTCTAGATCCGGTATTTGTATTGAAAAATTCATTAAGTATATAAGAATATGTAGGTTGGAACCCAATCCGTTAATCCAGTTATTGTTGTAAATTAACTTAAGATTTGTGTAGGAACCCAAAACTTAAATTTCTAGATCTGCCTCTGCCTGATCACCTAGTATATGTTGATGATTTTTTCCACAGTGGTCGAGATAATATGATGGAATGCCCTCAGAGGATTGATGATGTTATGTACGTACATACCTATGCATTATATGAGATTTATAGGCACGTGCACGACATTATAAATATTTCATGATTTACAGAGTTATTCAAACCTACAAGTTGAGCCCTCTACTTCATGTTTTTTCCATGCTCTTTGTATATTTATTTACAGGTCGTACATACTCACTACATTATTCGTACTGACGTCCTTTTGTTGGGGATGCTGCATTCATGCATGTAGGTATAGATGATCAGTTTGACGAGCTCTCATAGTAGACGAGATTGGCGTTCGGCGAAAGATCGGTAAGGCTTCACCCCATTTGGAGTGCAGCCGAGTCTATGAGTCATCAAGCTAGAATTTTGCTACAAACTTATGGGTAGACCGGTACCCTGTCTCATTTGATATCAAATAATCTTAGAGGCTTTGTAGACAAAGATTCACTTTGTACAGTGTGTCAGGGGCCTCGAAGGCCCATATGTATTCATGTTTTAAGAAACAATAGTTTATTGATACAGTATTGCCCACTTATAGTTATACATTACGAGTTGTGGCTATGCTGACCCATGATAGTTCAAAGGAAAAAAAAGAATTGTAGAGTAATTCACTCGGGCCAGTGCGACACCGAGTGCCAGCTACACCTCCCAGGTTTGGGGCGTGACATTTACTACTTGATGCATAAAACTTTCACATAACTTCATTAATTCTAATTAATACAACAACTAACATCACTAAATAAATTAGTAAATTTAAATATCTTTAAAATACGATGGAAAGATAACTTCAATAGCAAACTTGATTTCAGTATTCAATTAATGATCCATAAAAAGAATACACTTTTGATATTATATTTCATATTTAATTGCTTTAAGAATTGTACCAATAGTTAGTTTCAATTCCAGTGTCATTATATTTTTCCCAAACAATCAGCTTATAAATAAAGAATTGGAGAATAAAATATTTGATGAAGCAGACAGAAAAAGTAGAGAATTCCCAGAACTCAAATGGGGAAAATGCTCTAGTTTTTATCTACATTTCATCTCATTGTTCCTCAAGGAAGCAAAGAGAGCAAACGACAAAGATCAACATGGCTGATATTTTCTCAAGCCATGGAATCGAAGAATTGTAAAGAATGCTGTTGCTTCGAGTTGCCACCTAGGTTGATGGATTATATAATGTAGCAGAAGCAATCCAGTGTCATATTTACGGGTGAATTAAATAATTGTTACATATATAGTTTACACGGATTACCTATTGAAGCGTAAACTAAATACGTCTATCACGTAAGCCTCTAGTTTCAGAGCAACTCAATCAAAATGTCACCACCAGCACGATCATGATCTCCAAATATTCCGTAGTCTTTTACTGTATTACTCAAATAATATCTTAAAAGAACACGAAATTTCAAAAAAAAAAACATAAAAAATTCGACAAAAACCCATGTATATATACACATGTTCTTTATTAGGGTCAAAATCCTTTTTCAAATCACATATTTTATTAGCAAGGCTTCCTATTATGAAATTAATTTTGATAAATTCAAAAATTAATTTCTACCATAGTAAATTATGAATTATCACACTAAAAATTTGTAATTGTTGTACTCCTTAATTCAGTTTCAAAATTCTTCCACATTATCTTATTTAACTTCTCATGTTAAGATTCACATACTAATCAACTAAATTAAATTATTGAGTATTTAATTTGTGATTACTTTCTTTAGATTTTCGCTTCACTTATTTCACGTGTCAGATAAAAAATTCACCGGATTGACACATGAAAACATATATATTTTCGTAAAGATCTATCATTAATCTCAAAATCAAGACATGAATTCTATCAACTAATTATTATTTCATCAATATATTATCATTGTCCAGTTTTGTTAGGCTTGTTGACTAACAAAAAGAATCTTGTCTTCTAATAAATTAAAACAATAAATAACATATACAACTAATAATAATTATATCATGATTAAGGTTTAAGAGTATAAGTACATTGAGGGGTCGTTTGGTTTGAATACGACTTATGTCGGGATAAGTAATAATGGGATAAGTTATGCTGGGATTAATTATGCAGGGATTATTTTTTATCCATTGTTTGGTATGTTGTATTAAATATAACAACTGCATAATTTGTAAGAAGAATGTATAAGTTATACCGGTGCTAATTACCCCACCCTCTATAAGGTATAAGTTATCCCGGTGTTAATTTTAGTCCTGAGATAACTTATACCTCGTTTGCTAACCAAACGAAAGATTAAGGTGGTATTAAATTTTTATACCAACACTATATCTTCTTATACCTCATACCAAACGACCCCTGAATGAGCTAGAGAATTATTTTATAGAGTCATTTTAAAATACTTATCTCTACTTGATCTTTTCAATACATACAAAATGCACTAGCACAAAAAGTCAAAATTAAATTATCCACATAATCAAGAGAAATTATATTTAATTATGTGCTACAACCATGTGCGACTTTAGGGGGCAGAAGGGGGTTCACTCATATTCCCTTGCTAGAAAATTACACTATATATATAAGACAAATACCTCTATATATTATATTTTGAATCCCCTTGACATAACCAAAAAGCATAGATCAATGGTCAACGAGGTTCAAAACCTTTGTGAGATTGTTGATTCAATTCTCACCGGCCATACAATCTCCTTTAATATTTTAATTTTTTCTTTTTTTAATTCCCTTGTCGGAAATTCTACCTCTGCCACTGGCTACAAACATTCTGATAGTTTGTCCATTGAACATAAACTTTTAACTTATAAGAACCGTTGATCTAATCTTCCATGTATAAGCTAAATTCTATACACTAAATCATCACAAATACATTATCTATCTAAAATAAAATTTTATTGAATTTTAGATAAATAAACAAACAATTATTCCATAAAGAATGTTACTTATAACAAAATGCATAGCTTATAGTATAAATAAATTATTAGATTCATCTGAACACATACATAACCTTAATCACGCCCCATTTAGATTTGACTTTCGTCTGTGTTAACTTTTGTGTCTGATGTTGTGAGATTATAAATAAATTATTGACAACGGTATTTTCATTCGTCTCTAACTATTACTATATATTCTGAAGCTTCGATATTGTTAATGTATCAAAAAAGAAACAAGTGGAGCCATTGTGTTTGACATACTGCATCAAAGTCTGTATAAGGTTACAAGGCATGATAATGTAAAGACCAATTTTATTTTGCCTTTTCCACAACCTACTACTTAACTTTCAACCCATTTTATATCGGATGAGTATTAGAGTGAAGCTACTGTTTCCAACCACAATTTGACCTACTTTCTGTAGTAAAATATTGTAACTTGTACTACTTTTGTATAATTACTAAAATATCATACAAATTGCAAACTTCTCTCCCAAGAATCTATAGGTAAAATTACTTATAGTTATAAGAATGATAGTAGACTGACTATTAGGTAGTATTAGACTAGGATTCAATTGGTTCATTTTCTATACTTTCAATAATATTATTACTATCTCAAGACTCAAATAAATTTTAAAATACTTTAACTTTAAACTTGAGCCTTTATAATAAATTTTATGTAGTTTATCATTATCTAATGAAGATTAAGTTGTCAATCATTGAATTCAAGAATTTTTTTACTAAAAACTTTGAAGGTGTCAATCATTTTTAATCTATTTGGATTGACTTATTTTAAGTGCTTTTAAGTTAAAGTGATTTTAATTATTTATTTTAAACTAAGATGATCCAAAAAAATCAAAAATCAAAAATTAAAATTTCTAACTTATGACTTAGGCTTAAAAGCCACTTAAAATAAATTCAGTAAAACGGCTCTAATAATTTAAATTAAAAAAAATCACTTTTTTAAGCCAATACTAACGATTCTGTATCATTTCACGAAGCAAAAAGGAATAATAAAGTTTTGTTAAGAATAGCGTGAAGACACACGTGATAGGAGTTGGATGACATGACACAAAGGACGGTTGGCAAACTTTTTTGAATTTGTGTGCAAAAGTATCAAATGCAAAATGGAGTCGAATGCAACCAACCAAAGTGCCAAAGGCCGCTCTTTCTCGTTTTCTTCTTCTTCTTCTTCCGAGGAAAAAAAAAAAAAAA